>JAUBOD010000805.1:1825132-1841598 GCA_032353885.1 Nothura maculosa
GGTGGAGAAGGTAATTGCGGCAGCAGCTCTCTGCTTCCTCCGAATGCGGCTGGAACCCCTGTGAAAGCATCAGCCAGATGCTGTGGATGTGAGATATGCCTGGCCCAGGTGCTGGGGCCGGGATCGTGACAAACACCCTGGCCACAGGAAGAACATCAGGATGGCCCCACTCTTTGGACAGGTGCTGCCCATGGGTCCTTTCTCTTCCTCCTCCTCCTCCTTCTCTGTTCACTGCCAGTCTGGGAGGCAGTGAGGAGGAACCGCAGGAGAGCACGATGGGAGCTGTGCCTGGCAGCTTCTCACTGCCTCGCAGAGAGGCTTGCACAAGGCTTTGATTCTGCCCACGAGGGCATGACCCGAGGGAGGGCAGCCCGGGCGCTGAGTAGCAAAAAAAAGATCACCAAACGCCTGCAGGAGGCATTTTGAAATCTCTGTCTGAATGCATCGAGCATGGGGTGGCATTGCACAGTTTAGAGGCAGAGGCACTCGTTTCCCTGATGGCTGCCACAGAAGCAGTGAAGGGGACCTGAGGGCACAGGCCACGGCAGGGACCTCTCTGTGACCAGGCTGAAGGTTGTCTTCCACCAGAAAGCTGGGAATTTCCTTCTGGGAAATTTCCTTCTGCAGGTGGGGCAGTCCTGTCTCCTCCAAGGAGGACGCGCATGCGTCTCCCGAACTGCAATAGGTGGGATCTACTCCCCGCTGCTCTCATGGGAGCGCTCCAGGTGCTGCTTTGTTGCTCCAGGGGGTGAGAAAGCGGGCCTGCGGAGAGCGGCTGCGGAGGAAGCCCCATGGAGACGCTGCATCTGCTCCCTGCTTTCCCTATTGCCATTATTTTAATCTCTCTGCTGGAACATCTGGAGTGTGAACTGCAGAATTTGGCTTGGGCTCTAATGTTTTCTGCACGTTCTCAATCTAGCTAATGCTTCAGGCACTAGACCTTGCCTGAAACCAGGCTGCACAGTCAGAAGTTGTGGTAAAAGCTAATATATCAAAAATACTTAACATTCCTCGAGGATAAACATGCTTTTCTGAGATGTTGCAATCTACCGGGCACCAGGTTCAAGCTCATTTTCTCCCGTTCTCTGTTACCCTTACATCCTATACTTTTCACTGTAGTTCTTTACTGCAAATTTTAAAGCAATCTCACATTAAAATTTTGAGCCTGGTCCCATGTTGATGTGCCAGGTTTCTAGACACTAGTTACCCTCTCACTAAATTCAACTAGTAATATGACTAATAACAAGCCACACTTGCTAAATATTCATTATTAATATACAAGGGTGACAGGAAAGGGACTAAACTGCCTGTGCTCCTTGCTTAGTGCCTTTGGCTGTATTCACAGCAGGTGTCTTCTGCTGTCTTGTTGGAAAGCTTTGCATCCTTCAACCATTTACCAGAACTTTTGGACCTGTATGGAGTTGGACTATCATTCCAGAGGGCTTCCTCATGTTGCACTCTCAGAGAAGAAGATGGGGAGAAAAATAATGAAGTTTTCTGGAGCCGATTGCATGCATATCTGTATCTAGCTACACCTCAGCTTAATAATCAAGTCCTACTCTGTCTGCTCAAAAAGAATTACAACCTATCAAATGGTTTTGTTTGATTAAAACCTCTGATTAAAACTCAAGAAGGAGACGAAGTTTCTGGTTGCATTTCTTTCTTTCTCCCTTCCCCACCTTCTCAAACAGCACTGAAAGGCCCCGCAAGAGGAACACCCGAATACGGAAGCCTCAAATTAACCCAAGAAAGTTATGGGGAAGTGAGAAACCTTTGCAGTGTCATGTTTTAACTTGTCACATAATTTTTCTGTGGCCCACGCACAACATCTCAGCAGTCTTGCTACCCTCCCTCTCTCTCTGTTGCTAAACATGAACATTTCAATCTCTCGCTATTCCTGTTGCCCTTTCATAGCTGCTGTATCAAACTCCTCCCAATGGACTACAGTGGTGAAACACCTGTTCTCACATCATTAACTTTGTATGCTTAAATTCCTCACAAATATCACTCCCGGCCTGCAGTGCTGCTGTGCTGAGCCCCTACGGATGATCTGTAAAATCTGCAGTAGAGCCTCAAGTGAGTAGCACAGAAGATCCTCCACCCAGACTTGCTGGTTTCCAACTGTCTCTTCTAAATTTATACCTTATACATATGTCTACTTGGGAGTACATTTACTAAGCAACTGGAGGGTAAAAAAGCTGGGTGCATCCCTTAGTTTTCCAGCTCCACTGGTGGTAAATCAAAAGACTTAAGGAAGAGTTGCATTTTCCTGAATGAACAATAATCACCCCAGACTCCTCAGAGGAACACAAAGGTCTCTTCCTGGTGCCCTGTCCAGCCAGCACCAGCTTTGTCTGGTTTGACCTGTCCTATTTCAAGAGCCTGGGGATCTGCAGCGAGTGCTTTGATTTGTAGCCCTGTGGCTTGTGCTACACAAGGCCCCTGCTCCACCTGTGCTGAGTGACCCGGAAGAGCCCTTTCCAGGCAGCTGCATGGGAAGCTGCTCACCATAGCACGGTGTCTCGCCTCCCATTCCATTTTCTTCCAAAACGTTGTCTTCACTGTGCAGCAAGGATGCCTACGTTAACCACAGGGTGTCCTTTCCATGTCCCTTTTTGTGCCTGCTCTACCCTTGCAGCCATTGGTAGGTCTCCTTTGGGAATGACCTTCCTGTGAGCACAGAAACCTGCCCGGGACACATGGGTCCCCTCAGTGAGCAGCAGTGCAGAGCGACTCTACAATGTGCTCACTGTGATGGGGACTCCAGGTGGGAGCATTTGAAGAGACAGTCCTGGAGCTATGTAGGAGAATATTTTAAATTTGTGTACTATTCAAAGTGTAGCCGCTTGTTTCTCAAATACCTCTTTTTAAACCCCAAGTGGGTGAGAGCAGTTCGATATATCCACCGAGAAACCGGCTTGCGTGCAGAATCAGATGAGTGGGAATAGAGAGACTTGACAAAATAACAGAGAAACACCTCATGTGGTGTTGTCACATGTGCGAATGCAAACACAGCTTTGGCGCAATCCTCCCTTGTGCCAGGGAGCCTGCAAGGAGCTGGTGGAGAGAAAGGGGTTTCAGAGGCAGTTAGGCCTGCTGCTCAGGAGAGCGTTGCAGTGTTGCGGTACACAGGTTAGCAGCTGCACAAAGCACCACTGCTCATTTAAAAACAAGGATTTGTGGGACTCGGATCCTTTTCCCAAGGCTGCTGTGAGAAGACCAGACATTTTCCATGCAAACTTTTGGCGGGAGCTTTCGCTCGGTACGCTCTGCCTCCCCCACACGGCCTGATCCCACTCCATGATGTTATCACCAAGCAAGATAAAATGGCTCCTCGGTTGCCCTGGGCCTGCGGGGAGTTTCCCAAAATGGCACCTGTGCTGGCACTGCATGATCCGCAGGGATCCCTGAAAGCCCCTTCCTGGTCCTTGGTGCCAGCGAGTCTGGGGCCACACGTGGCCTCCTGCGGCTCTGCCAGCTCCATTCTGGCCGCCCCAGGGCCGTGGCCGCCCCTAAAACCAGCTCTCTGCGCCATATTGTCCATCTTTACTGCCATGGCCTGCTCCCAGCTAGGGCAGATTATATCCGTGGTGCAACCAGAGGCTCTCCCCGCGCTACCGGCTCTGCTGTCGCCACCTTTTCAATCCTCGGGCTGGCAATAAAAAGTCCATCGAGATCCAGGCACTTCCACCTGATAAGTCAGGCAAAAGCACCCAGTGTTAGAGGGCCACGGGGGTCCAGGGGCCCCAGCCAGCACACAGGGAGCAGGGCGCTCATGTGGAGCCGCCAGTACCATCCTGGCAAGGCAGTCTGCGGAGTGGGAGTGAGTTGGAAAAGCACCGGCCATCATCTGCTCGGATTTAATCCCCCCGAACATCATGAGTGAAATGTCTCCTGGATTTCCAAAACACCGCTGGCTTTTCCTTGGTTTTCCCATGTAGAAACTGGTGAAAAAATAATAGACTGGGGAGCAACTGCCATGCAGATCTCACATGGTGAGTCCTAAGCAGCCAAAAATCACAGCAAGGTGTTAGGATAAACCTGGAGTTCTGGTTTTGAGCCTTTGAAAGTCGCTCGGACTGCAAAAACACAAACACACAAAAAAAAAAAAAAAAAAAAAAAGGTGAACAACCAACAACTGAGCAAGAAGGACTGTTGCCTCGCTGGGCAAGATCTGCAGCTTCGCTAGAGCAGCCCATGGTCACAAGTGACAACTGTGGCCTCTTGCATCTTCAGTGGTGATACTTTAATATGCATTTAGGCATTTAATTTTAAGGAATATATCAGCTAATTTGCACAGATTACTAACTGTTTGCTATAATTTCATAACTACCATTATTTACAGGAAGCCCTTAAAAGAGCTTAACAAGAGGGTCCTCACAGGTTCATTTCAAGTGCGGCCACCAAGTGGGACATCACAACAACCCCTGTGGGCACAAGCAACAAAACTACAGCGCTGGGGTAACTCTGCTGGGTTCCTCCATGGATTAAGACTCCAGGAAAGGCCAAATGGTGAATACAGACTTTAACAGAAGGCACAGCCAGGAAGCCAAGGAGGCTGCATCCGCTTGGGAGCAGAGCTGGAAGCAGGAGCTGCTGCACACAGATCTGTTGGGGAGGAGCTGCCAGCAGCCCTCCTGGGCAGGGGGAGCTCCTTATCTACGGGCTATAAATCAGCACACAGAAATTTATAGTGCTGCATAAAAGTTTAAAAAGGAGGAGCGGGCCAGGCCGCTGGAAGGCGAGGAAGTGGTGGGGAGGGGAGGTTGAATGTGTGCGGTAGCCGGGAGAGCGTCTGTGGGGAGTGTAAACAGCAATTGTAGTTTGGATCCTGAAACTAAGGAAGGAGCGGCTCGCTGCCGGGCTGAGGGGACGTGGTCGAATGTCCCGACACATGAGGGAAAGCAGTGGGAACTCCGCAGCGAGGCCGTGCATGGCGAGGGACAGTCACTGCGCCCAAGGAACACGAGAAAACTGACCCAGGCCAAAAAAGCAGGAAGGCACAGGGGGAAATCTCCGCTGCAGACCCACAGCGGCAGCACACAGAGCTCTGGTGCAGCTGGAGAAAGGGAGAGGGTGCCTGGGCATGGAGGGACGCATGGCTAGGGACTATATGGGAGCTTAATTTAATTTCTCAGGAACACCAAACAACAACAATAATCTATGTGGATGGGAACAAGGAGACAAAATTCAGCCTAAATGGGTTTGTCAGGAATGTGTCGCATGAAAGCAATTCAATTTCTGTGTGTGGTAAATAGGCTCTGAGGATCTGCTTGGGGCTGGCAAGGCTCTTGTCTCACAGGGGATCCTGTGAGGCTCTCCGGGACCTGGCGCGAGGCAGGATTTAGTAGGAAACAAAGATCATGCCTGCACTGAGAGCCTTGAAATATATGGAATGGCAACACGTTCAAGCACTGGGCAAGATCGTGATTCAAAATGACTAATTGGAGAAGGGCTCCAAGAGCTCGGTGAGAGGCAGCAGGTCACAATGTTTACACCAAAATAATGCGCAGTGCAAACACAGGCAGGGCGAGAGTCGGCCAGGTAGTTGCAGACAGGAGGACAATACATAGGCAACATATACATGAAGCACAGCATGGCTTATGGGATCTCCAGCACACGAGATCTGAAGGAAGAGGTTAGATAAATATGGACGATAGGAGTGCAGGTGCCTGGCCCTCTTTTAGGGCAGAAGGTCTGCCTGAAGTTCTCCAAAGCCCTGTGCCAGGTCCCTCCTTCTGTTTTAAGGGAAGAGAAAGGGGAAGAATAGGAAGGAAAACATAACATCAGTGTTACGGGCAGCCAGGCCAGTGGGAGGTACCAGTCTGAAAGATTTTTTTTCCCTGTGTCACTAATTACTCAAATATTTTTATGCAATCTGTGACAGTTGTCTCTCCCTCACCAACCCAGCACATATCCAAGACATAGAGCCAAAGTCTGTGGATATAATTTAGAGCTATGAAAAAGCAAGCCATCTGTTTTTACCCAAATGTACTCTGCTTTGCGAGGGTGACAAGCCATACAGATTTATTTGTGTGCATTTAACTCAGTACTCACAAATGACTGCCACAAAGCACGAATAACCTCCCAGAAATAGGGGAATGGAAGAAAAAAAAAGTTACCTTTAAAAAGTGTGCATGCACACAGGCACGGGCATATTGCTGCACAGAGAGGTAACTGCAATCACCTAGCAGTGAAATGAAACCCCTGAGCACCAGCCCTTTGGTAACAAGTGAGAGGCAGCAACCTGATAATTCAGTAGGACAATTGGGGCTATTTTGTTTAGGACCTGATTGCCATGAGGCAGATTGCAAAACCATCCCAAGTAAGGATGAATTTTACTACTAACTTCAGCGCAAGTAAGCTTTCCCCATGGAATTTCAATTTAGCCCCCACTCAGATAAAACTCTCAAATAATAAAGTTTATAATTTTTTCTCCTTGGCTATTTCTGCCAAGGAAAAGGCTGATCAGGCCTGGCCTTTAAAACTTGCCCAGAAATAGCTACGGGCCCCCAAGAGCCTTCTGCACAAGCAGAGGCACTGCTGCCTGCACCCAGGTCAGCGTGTCCTGCTCTCTTTGTGCTTTGCTTTACTGACATTCATGAATGGCACTGCTGAGTTCAAGATAGTTTTATTGGGCTAAGAAATCAGGACACCACAATATTTGTTACTGGCGCAACTTCTTTCACCCATCACAGCCATAATTAATTTTTGAGCACAGGTTTTGTCTGAAATTTAAAGCTGTCCTTGTGAAATGAATTAGCCCCTTCCCTCATCTTGTTTGGAGCTCCCTATTGTGTCTATACTTGGAGTGTAATGGAGCGGCAATTTACGAGGATGAAATCTCATCTGTGTCCTCTCCTTGTGCTGGTGATTTCACGCTGCCAGGGCTACTCTTCCCATTTGTTTGGAGGCTGAACAGTGTTCATCACCACAGGATCAACAAGTTGTCTGGAAGAGCGGGAAGTGGGGACTGTATCCGGGGCAGCTTCCCTTGGTGCCTGAACCTCCCTGCTCCCTGTCCTGGGAAAGACTGCATCCAACTGGGACACTGAATTTCTGCTATGGAGCCACTGCATGGGTGTCAGGTTGGGTGAAGAGGACACCCCATTCTGCTGCTTTAATTTCAGATGAGAAAATTGAAAATATTCAATTCTTCTCAAAACTTCTTCTCAAAAGCAGTTGAGAATAAACATTAACACAGGTCAACTTTTCAGAGATTTCATTTATGGCAAGTGGTTGGCATTTGATTTGCCAGAAAGCTGGGATGTAGCTAATTAAAATGGTAGATATCATCCTAACATCATATCCTCACCACTGAACTTCTAACCTGACATAAATACATTGCATATTGTAACCTGTTTCTCCTGATTATTAACCTTGAGCATGGCAACCTATAAATCATCAGGGAAACAGCTGGTGCTCAGCATTGCCCCAAAGGTGTATGATTATGATCATTTTATATATATCTTGGTATGCAGACATGAAAAATTCATTGAAGAGCTTGGTATTGTAAGACTTATTGTAATGAATTTTCTTAAAAACATAGATCATGCTTAAAATAGCTGTCTGCTCATTATAATGTAGCCATTTATATCTTCCTGAATTACTTGCACAGAGCCTGACCAATTTCTTAGCGTCAAGTGTGTTTCCTAAACAAATTGAAGTGGTCGGTGTGTCTTTTTTTGAGGGTGAAAATTTTCATTTTTAGCTGTATGCCTTTTGCTTCCATGCGGGCCAGGACAAAAACTTACAAAAACGTTAAAAAGGGTTAAGGATTTCTCAGTTTTTTGCTTTCACTGCAATACTTGGTGTTATATCCATTGCTACTTCAATTTCAAAAATTGTCTTCAGCATTTGAGACATGGTCGTGAATGCTGCAGATTCAGTTCTTATACTGAATGAGTATATGAGTTCTTATACTGGAATGTACTGAATGATGTGGAGCTTCTAGAGAGGGTCCAGCAGGCAGCAACAAAGATGATTAACGGACTGGAACATCTCTCGTACGAGGAGAGAATTGAGTGAGGTGGGCCTGTTTTCTCTGGAGAAGAGAAGGTTGAGAGGGGATCTTATCAACACATACAAATACCTAAGGGGAGCATGTAGGGAGGAAGGGGCCAAACTCTTCTCAGTGGTGGCTAGTGACAGGACTAGGGGCAATTGGTTAAGTTGAAACACATAAAGTTCCATCTCCCTGTGAGGAAGAACCTCTTTACTGTGAGGGTGACAGAGACCTGGAACAGGTTGCCCAGGCAAGCTGTGGAGTCTCCTTCTCTGGAGATCTTCCAAACCCCCCTGGATGCCGCCCTGTGTCCCATGCTCTGGGTATCCCTACTGGAGCAGAAGGTTGGACTAGATGATCTCTAGATGTCCCTTCCAACCTCAGCCATTCTATGATTCTGTGATGTGCCTTATCTCTATGGCACCAGAAAAAGAAGAAAAAGCACAATCGTAAATGAGTAATGAGGTAATAAGAGCAAAGGGAATAAACATAAAACTATGAAAGAGAGCTGAAAAGGTGGTGGTGGTAGCACCCCTGCGTTGGGGAACACTCTCCGGGTGCTTTCCCTGCTCGTTGGCGCGAGGAGCGAGGGAGGCGCCCACGCAGCCTGCGGCCTTCCCGCCCACTCAGGGTCCTGCTAGGCCTTCCGGCACTTGAGGGCAACTTTATCAAACCACACGCCAGAAAACCCACATACCCTCTGTCCACACACAATGAAATCTCCTTGTGGAACATGTTGCACGAGGCCCATTCCAAATCCAAGGGAAAGGTGTCCCCTGTGAGGCAGCTGCAGCCTCGTGCTCCAGCGCTGCCACCACCATGCAGGATTCCTCCCAGCAGCCGTGGGGAAGCTGATCCAGGCTCATCAAGGCTTTGGTACGGAGAGGATGCCAAAAAGAGCTGACGAACATGAGGTATTTCACAGGGTGCACTGAAAACTGGCCGTGAGATCTCCATGAAAGCTTCTTGTGTGGCAAGGGAAGCTAATGGGGCGAAGACAGGACTGCTGAGTGAAACATAACAGTTCAAAATTGACAGTTGTTTTTTTTCGTGAATGCGCCTTCTTAGTACAGTTATAAAGTGCTATGGACAGAAGACAATCCTTGGTAGGAAAGGGTACTTGGGAAGCTGGAGTTAAGACTGTTTTAAAACTACCAATTTCTGCCAAAAAGCCAGCAGGCCGCAGGAGGATGAGCTCAGGCACCCTCACTGCGTGGCACAAAGCAATGGGCCTGGGAAAAAGGCCGGGAATGGGATCATCCCGCGGTCAGGCCCTGTGCAGGGCCTGGCTCCCTTGGGCACAGCTGTGACCAGGCCAAGTAAAGAACAACCAGGTGCCCTAGCACTCGTGTGACCTGTGAGCAGAAGCTGGTCCCCAGGAGGGCAAGCAGCCATGAGGGATCTACAGCCCTGGTTTCAGATGACCCCCTCTGAACCTCAGTGACCCCCTTTCTTCCTCCTCCAGGAGCGGCCCATGTGTTGATGGAGGCTCCCGCTTTCAGGACGTACCCAGCCTCCAAAATGCAAGGGCCTCAAGGGCAGCAGTCCAGGTTCCCCATGGGCCTAGTACGGACGGTGGCGGCAGCTGACCAAGGGGGCTTTGCTGTTACAGCCCAGGAGGCAAGTCCATTGGCCAGGCAGCACTAGTCCTGGTGCTATGAACCCTGTGCGGCTGCGGCCAAGCGTCCATGCCTATCCTGCAAGGTGGAAAGTACAGTTAGAGGAGCTGCCTCAGGGAGATGGAGAGAACTAGAAGGTGAATCTGGACTCCCTCCGCTCCGCTGCTTCAGCCACAAGCTCGCCCTGCAAACATGTGACTTTCAGAAGCCAAAAGACACTAGAAACTCTGGCGACGCTGCCTCCCAGGCTTCAGTGAAGCCTCCAGCCTCATAAGACAGGCACAAAAGAGCAAATGTTGCTTGCAAAACAAAGCACATACCCCACTGGCCACCGGAGTGCTACAAGCTGGAATCAGCGCGACGACTGTGACAGCTGAGAACAAATTCAGCTCTGTTTGACAACTTGCAGAAAATGTTGGCAGAGGATGGGGAATCCGCGCTGCCGGCAGCACCTCCGTGGATTGCCGAGCCACGGAGCAGATGGCGAGGGCGCCGCGCGGCCGGCAGGGCCCGGGGGGCGCGCGCAGAGACGAGGCCCTGGCACTCACGTGTGTCAGGCGCCACAGCCGAGGAGCACGGACCACATGGGGCGTTTGTTTCGATCTCAGCGTCTTATCACGGCCAAACCTATTACTTTTAACAAGAGTATTACTTTTAACAAACCTATTACTTTTAAAATGCCCTCCTAAGCTG
Organism: Nothura maculosa; assembly: GCA_032353885.1. NCBI lineage: Eukaryota > Metazoa > Chordata > Aves > Tinamiformes > Tinamidae > Nothura > Nothura maculosa. Next base: position 1,835,450 of record JAUBOD010000805.1, read on the forward strand.
TGCTTAGGTAAGTCACTTAGGAATCAACCGATGTGTTTGAGAGAACTTCTTATACACCTTCTCTCAACCTGGGGATATCTCGAAAGTTTGATTTCAGGAAAACATATCCTGGACAAGGAGCAAAGGCTTCGCCTCCTCCTTATGCTACGTTTTTGGGAGGGGGTTGGCACACAGAGCGGGGGGGAAATCATATTTTTAATGGTTTTAGGAAATGCCTCAGGCTATTTAGAGTGTGCACAGCTGCTGCTCAGCAGCCAGCCATGGCTGAAGGAGCAGAAACTATGGATGGCAGGAATATGCCATCTTTGTCTGGTGCCGAACAATGCGTCCGCAGTGGGATACAATGGCCGGCTCTCATGTTCGACTAGCCCTGAGAGGAAAAAAGAAGAAAAAAAGAAAAAAGGGGCAGGGGCTGGGGGTGGGAGATCCCGGTGCTCCTTGCAGGGCTTCCGAGTGGAGGGGCCGCAGCGGCTCTGCACGTAGAGACCCAAATCCCAGATGGAGCAGCAGAAGCTTCCAGCTCCTCCGAAGCTCCCGGCAACTTCTGGGGTCACCTCAAGCCGAGAGGTCCGAGGCCGCCTGAGAGGAGAGCTGCGGAAGCTACAGGCCGGAGCTGGAGGGGCTGGCTGAGCTGCACAGCACCGAGCAGCTCTGCTCCCAGAGCGCTGGCAGCAGCGCACGAGAAGCCACAAGGCCCTAGTGCTGACACCCATGTGCTCTGAGCAAGCTTTTAAATAAGTGCTTGTTTCCAGATTTTGGTTTTAAAGTAAACTACAATTACAAGGATTCTAGTAAGACCTTGGGCTGACATACTGAGCACTGGTATGGAGATGTGCAAGTCAAGACAGATAGAGAATAGATCATGAAGTCAATACAGGAGCTCAAACAAGATTGGAGGAGCATCCATCTACAACTGCAGGAGAGCACAGCCATCCCATAACACAGTTTTACCCTCTTTTAGAAAATATATTTTTGCACTGCAGTTCATGTTATCAGGAATATTTTACATTATTTTACATCAAATATATCACCTAAGATTATATGCAGACCTTGCTAACATACACACTTACAGTCTGGATTTTGGAAAGTCTCATTGAACTTGGATCACAATGACTGCTAGTCATGAAAATTTTGTTGCCTATTTTTATCAGAACAGTTGAAACCTACAATAAGAAAATACACTCGAAACATCTTTGGTCTGTTTAGAAAGCAAGCTCTGGGTCTCCCAAGGCATCAGCCACTTCAACCCAAGGAGGCACAATGGTCTATCAGTGCACTGCTTCTGGCGTAAGCAGCCCCAAAGGCTGAAGGCACCGGCCAGCGGGCTCCTCCACTAAAGGCACTGACGTCCTTCAAGTCCATGGAGAGGAACACAGAGTTGGGGGGATCATGGGACCACCCAGGGTCTGGATATTTGGGATTCAGACATTGCCAAAACACATGGTGTGAAGTTGCAAGAATCCTGCACGTTGTCTACGGCAATTTTGCACACAGTGCAAAATTTAACAGAAAACTTAACACCAGGAAATTGGGCTATTGCTCCCTCTCTCCCACCTCCCCTAGTCTTTCTCACATAAAAATGGTCTCCTCACCTCAGTAAACAGAAAAGGTCTTCACAGGACGAATCCTGGTCATTTCTCCAATGAATGTGCTCTCACACAGGGCACGGCCTTTGACACCAGGGGGATGGAGAGAGCCAGGCCGACAGGAGCTCCTGGGGACACGTTTTGACATCAGTCTGCCATTTCATCATTCAAGTTTTCCAAACTCACACGAGATCTTAACAGCATTGCAGCCCAGGTTCACATAGTGAAGTTTGCAAGCTCTCTTTTGCAAGTTCTCCAAAAGACACGGGAGAGCTTGGGCAATCCTGTTTTCTCTGTTGGTGGCTGTACATTCCAGATACATGGGAAAAGGCAGCGCTAGGAGACAGATCCATGCTGGGCCTTCACAGATGTGTCCTTCTTGGAAGCAATGAAAAAGCCGAGTTCCACTTGATTCCTTGATGACTCCCACTCCAAATTCCGTGGCCATTACAGGGTCCAGCAGAAGATGGCTGTTGGCAGGAAAACCCTTTGGATAGAGGTGGATGGGAATGAAGTTCAGAGCGTCATCTGGTGTGATCATCTCACTCATGTAAGCTTTAATCCATTTAGATAGACTTCAAAACTTCAGAAGAACCTTTCCAGTGGTTCACATGTAAAAAGCTCTGCTTCATATCAAAGAAAAACCTTCATATTTTCCTGTAATACATTTCTTCAACATTAGATGGCAATCCCCCCACTTCATTTTTATACCTCGGGCCCTCATCCCTTCCCCAAATCCAAAGCCACCTTCTTCCCAAGAGGTGAGGGACGTGCGGTCCGCATGGGCCGTGGGCCTGAGGCAGGGACAGGTCCTCACCACCATGGGCTGCAGCAGCCCTGCGCGGAGCAGAAACATCATCACGGAGATGTCCTTAAAAGAGAGTGACATTCATTTGTTTGTATACCGGGCACCATATGGCACCACTTGGATGCTTCCATGCCAAAAATCTATGGGCAGAAATCAGCAGTTACCAGGATTTCCACCCCATTGTGAGAAATGAAAGGGGATAGTGGGAAAAAAAAGGTGGGAGAGGGGAGTTAAGAGTTGCATTTAACAATATAATTTCTCTTCTTGCCAATTAAAAATGGTTCTCCCAAGGGATATCATTAGTCTGCGCAAATCTTTGCAAAGAATTATCAAACTGATTTTTTTTTTAGGGCTATTTTAGATCAGTATGTGGGATGCACACAACAGGAAGCACCTAGCAGCTCTTACAGGGGAAATCCTATAGGCAGTGGAAAAAAATAAAAGATATTAGTCATTTAAATAACTTAAGTAAGAGATCAAAAGCCTTCAGCAGCAGGGCACATAAGGCACCTCATCAAATCAACACACTTCTGCTCTCAGCATCTCACTTTGTGCCAGGGTCTACCCAGGGCGTTGTGGAGGATCTACACAAGGCCCAAGTAACGTCCGCGGTCTCCTGTTCAGCGCTGTACGGATGTGGGGGATCCTTCCTGGTCCTCATTAGCTCCCTGAGATCTATTTAAGTGGCAGAACGAGCCGTTCTGACACCGCTCACTCCAGTAACTCCTTGAACCAGAATCACTCCCTGCATTTTCACCACCCATCTCCAGCTGCCATGAAAGGCTCTGGGCGGGCCCCACGCGCCCATTTTCACAAGGCCTCCTAGCCTGGCCCTGCTAGGCCCTGCGAGCCCCTCTGTGCGTTCATGGGGCTGCCCCATTTCACAGCCCGGCCCCACAGCGGCCCCCTCATGGGCCGGTGCCTCTTGTGCCCCGGCCACCTGGGCCGCCCCTCGCTCCTGAGGGCTGCGGCCGGGCGCCTCAAGGGGCAGCAGTGCCAAGGCAGCAGCTCCCGGCTCCTACATTATCTCACATAGCAAAGGTCACAAAAGGCTACAAATCGGTAGCTCTCCAGAAGAGACACTGGTTTTTATGAAAAGTGGGTCAGTTTTAGTTTCATGGAGGTTGTTTGACACAGTGGTTTCTGGCATCACAAGCTCCGGTCCACAGGATACCACAGAGCCTTTGTATCCCTTGCTGTCACTACAGCATTGTGTTTTTCTACCCATTAACCAAGGATAAATGACCTAGATATTGTGCCTATTAAAGCCTCATTTTTCTTTTGCCCTTTTGTTCTTTAGTGCAGCACATTATCACACGCCGAACACAGGCTGAAGTGCTCTCAGCCTCCCTGCCCCTCCAAGGGGCTCAGCCACGATTGCCACACGGTGCTGCCGAGTTACTCAGGGGGGAAAAACACCAAGGCAAATTCCAGGCTTCTCTTCCTGCCTAGCGCCATGAAGACAACCATGCTCACAAACTATGGCCCCTGATCTGGAAAAAAAAACAGAGCAGAAAAACGCTATAAAAAGCCCCAATGCAAACGCTGAAAACACCAACGCCAGTCGCGGTGTCCCTGAACACTGTGTTCTCTAATTACATCTCTGCATATCATGGGTCACTTTTATTAAAAGCATCATTACTACAGTTGGCAGCAATTTACATCTTATCTTACATGATAGCAGTTTCCAAAGAAAAAAAAAAATAAAAAGACATCACAACAAAGAAAAACAATACATTTACAAAGTCATGTCTGTAAACTTCAAGGCTAGTTTAGAGTTGAGGTAATGCTGTTTAGCTTTGTGGCTAAAGTAACAAAGTCCTTTAATTTAAAAAAAGGTACCTGATTTTTTTTTTATTTATTTGTTTATACCAGTGCATTACAAGATCACGAGACGATTAAACTGTAGCTTTATCCTGCAAGGACCTTCTCCGTGGGGTCGTTTCCGAAAGGTACTCTTCACATTCAACAGCTGCCTTATTATTGCTGGGTCTCCAGACAGAGACATTCACACTATCATGAAAGATTGTCAGAGAGAGAGTGTGTGTGGGGGGGTGTGCGCGGGAGAGGGGCCGGCTCCCAGGCAGTCAAAATGAAGCGCGACTACGATATGTATGGAAAATTTCATCTTGACCTTCACAGCAAAAACAAAAATAATAAAAAAAATTAAATAGATAACTTCATCCTTCCTTTAAGCAGCACTTCCTTCTATTAGTGCCACTTGGTTACAAATTGCTGCTTTCGTAATACCAATGGTACCAAAAGGAGACAAAAAAAAACCCAAAAAGAAAAGCAGAGCATTATGTCAATTTCCTTAAAAAGACATGATCACCTCTCAAATTTCATCTCTCCTAGGGATAATAAATAATGCACTGCACAATACTTAATGACCAAGATACCTTTTGACACATCTGTATAACATGACTTGAACTTTTTTTTTTTTCTTTTTGCTACACTATGTTACAGAACAGCTTATAAAAACTAAGTATGGACATTAACTGTGAGTGTAAACAGTAGGACTACCACTTGTCAAAAGTTTAAAACACTTTAACTGTAACTGGTACTGGTTATTCATCATTTTCATTGTTTTCTATTTCTTCCCCCCCATCAAGTGAGTCTAATTCTTCACCCTGTGCTATTTCATCTTCTAAAACGGAGGAATCTGCAGTTTTATCAAGGCTCTCCTCTGCATCGCTGCCCTCTAGGTTCTCCTCGTCCTTGAAGGCAGTTCCTTCAGTCTTGTCAGTAGCTTTCTCTTCAGTGGAGCCCACTGCGCTCTGAAGTCCTGCTAGTGCTGGGAAACCAGGCAGAGTCAACCCTCCCAGTCCTGGAGGTAGAAACATAGATGGATAGAACAGGCCAGGAGCCATGGTGGAGAGTAGGAAGGGATTGAAGGCCAGAGGGTTCGCGGGCAATCCAGTGTTGGTGGTGGTGGTGGTAGTGGTGGCGGTGGCGGTAGTCGCCGCAGTAGCAGCACTCACGGATCCATTCGCGGAGTCAGTAGCAGAAACAGTGTCTGTGCTTTTCTCGGAGTCTTTGTTCTCCTCCTCGTTCTCGTTCTTCTTCTCCTCGGCTTTCGCGGGGCCCTCCTCGGTGTCCCCGGGAGCGGAAGCAGCAGCAGTGGCGTTGCCAGGAGTGGCCGCGAGCGGGTTGTTGAGCAGCCCGCTCAGTCCGAACATGTTGGGCAGCCCGGCCATGCCCGGCAGCATGAGGGGCAGCATCGCGGCGGGGCCCTTCGTATCGCCCCCCGCCGCCGCCGTCGCCAGCCCTGGCGGGAAGCCCATGAGGCCGGCGAGCTGCAGGGACTGCAGGTTCTGCAGGTTCTGCAGGCTCGTGAGGTCCATTCCAGCAAAGAGACTGTTCATTAGGAGTGGGTTGATTCCCGAAGTTGATGCTACAGCAGCAGCTGCTGCAGCTGCTTTGGCAATTTCACTTTTTGGCCTTCTTCCCCTTCTGCTCGCTCCTTCCTCCCTCACCACAGGTCCGGTGAGAAGCCGGTCAAACATGGACTCTGGAACAAAACCCTGAAAGAGAGAGACAAAACCCCAAGTGTCATCCTCAGTTAGCTCGGTAGCTTTGCAGCACTAACTGAGGAGCGTGCGGTTCCTGCTTTCAGTTCTCAGCACCCACTTTTGGCACAACATGTCAAGAACTGTTGTAAAACATGGAAGAAACAGGAAGGATTTCACTGTGCCCAGGTATTACACAAGTGATTTGTATTTCAAACCCAGCCAGCCAGCTGCTGAAACGAATGA
>JAUBOD010000805.1:1848499-1864704 GCA_032353885.1 Nothura maculosa
CTTACCGTCATCGGGTTTGACGGGCATTCGGCACACCCGTCTGCACATGTTCACAAAGCTGTTAAAATACTTCTCCAGGCTTTCGTCGGACTTCTTATCAAGCCTGGCAAACGCTCTGAACTGATTCCAGTCAAATTGATGTTTTATAGGGTCAAAAATAACGCCAAACGTTGATACCACACGATAAAAATCGGCTTCTTCTCTTCTTGTCCATCTAGTGAAGAAAACAGGAAGAAAATGGGGCCACAGAAGAAACAGGAGCCCAAATGCACATTGCATGTCCCCCCAGCTCCCAGCCTGTAAGGTATCTTTCCAAAGCAGAAGGAAAGCACTGGTGACACACAACCCCACGTGAGGGTTGAGGACAGATCCCAGAGCCACTCACTTTTGTCGTTTCTCAGTTATTATGGCTTCCCTTTCGGCTTCTAACGCCCTCACTTCTTCCCGAGGCCGACGTCTCCTGCGGTCGGTCTTCATCAGAGCCTCCTGCCTCATCTGTTGCCTTTTATAGCTGCGCTGATAGGCAGTGATGAGGCGACGCAGGCGGGTAGTCAGGGTCGAGGTGTTGGGCCAGTAGAGCTGGCCGAGCTCGGAATTGCCCTCGCTGTGCTTGTCTAGGGAAGAGAGAAGCACTTGGGCACCCCAAAACCACCACTGAGCATTTCAAAGTTTCTATGGCTAAAACTGCATTCCTACTTGATCAGATAACACATGCTTCATTAATATTGGTGCTTACAAATTAGAAACGGGATAACCACTTTGGTATGAAATACAACGTGCAACTTAAGAATGCAAAGTGTTTAGAGATAACAATCTTTCAAGTACTATTATTCAATGGTATGAATGCAAACATGGTATGAATACTGCACCTACTTACACTAAATCAGCAGATCTCTTAACATGTTACTAAGAAGATAATTCTGCCTCTAAGGAAACACCTCTGCTTGTAACTTCCCACTTTATTATTTTCACTTAGTCTTGGCAGATTTCCTGCCGTACTGACAAACATCTCTACAGTCACTTCAAGACTATTTCAGCAAAAATATCAACAGCTGCATTTTATGAAATACCCAGTCTTCATCATCACAATTTCCCCTACGTAATCAGAAACCAAGAATGCCATAATGTGGAATTATTCACAGATAGTAAATAATTACTCTAAAAGATGGGAAGCATGAAAAGTTTGGGCAGTAAAAAATTGACCTTTTTTTTTTTTCTTAAACCTCTAATCTTACTTGGATGGATTTCTATGGATTCTTCTTTGTCCTCTGGAGGCGAGTTTGCAAATTCCTTTGGGAAAAGATGGAAATTATTTTAGTTTTCAATTTTGAATGTACTTGGTCAATTCAAATACACAATATCAAACTGTCTTTTTATAAGAGAAGCTCATCCAGTGGCTCCAAGACTTCAGAATCAAACACCAAGATAAATTGGGAGAATCAGTTATAGGATATAAATGGAGTTATAGGATATAAATGGCAGAAGATTAAAGTTCTTACATCAATTTCATCCTTGAAAGGAGTTCTGGTTGGCTTATACTCAGGATCTTCATCTTCTCTGTCAAATTCACCTCTATAAAATATTTAACAGAAAAAAAATCAAAAAAAAATCAAGCTAGAAGGGTCCGTTTTTCAGGAAAAAAAAAACCCTCTATAAATGCTTTCATTTTGGTGTACTAAGTTACACACCCATATTTGCTGCTTAACTCCATGTAAATAATTTTACATACTTTTGCATCATATAATTGTTATCATCAGGCAAAATGCAAGCAAAATATGGTGTATGAACGGATGCTGGTGAAATATATTCATTTTTTCATGTCCTCCTTACCCATCACCACCATCTGCTAGCATGTCTGTCCCTCTCTGCTCGGCGGCGATGGCCTTCGCGTCAGGCATGCCAACCCGCTCCAGGAAGCACAGCGTTGGGTCGGCCCTCATGGAATTGTACTTCTCATAGCCTGCATGCACAGGGGGAGGACAGGAAAGAAAAAAAGATTTAAATCTATGCTGCCTGCAAGAAGAATAGATTACAACTGAATATATATATATTCTATATATATATGTATATATATAATTAAAATAAATAAAATAAAATAAATATATATATATACAGACACAAACACACGCATATCTATATTATTTATCTATTTTAATAAAACAAAGAAGCTGTTACCATGATTTTTACAGGAACAGTTTTCTAAGAAACTGAGGATATCGGGAAACACCTTTTCATTCATCCAATAAGGTCTTTATATGGGTAAATTTCATCAGTACAGAAACATTTTCACATCAATATCATTAGCAAAGAATATCGAGGAAAGCCTTCAAATTAATATCTTGCTTTCACCACAAGTGACAAACTTCTTTAAGATCTCTTCAGCACTTTACAAGCAGTTCCTCACGTTCAATACTCCCTGCTGCAAACACCCAGTGCAAAAGGAAACACTCACAGACACATTTTCTATAGCTCCAGCCCTGCTGGAGCCCTCAATGTAGGCTGCAAAAATGCTGTATACACGGGTTATACAGAAGGCCAACGAACCTGTCTTATTAGGTTTAGGATGATGCATGTCAGTAAGATGACACTGTTCCCTCTATGGTTTTCAAACTGCTGTTTGCTTTTTTACTGCCCAAGTTGACTAGATGGAAAATGGCAGATCCCAACAGTGCACTGCAGGAAAATGATTTTTAGACTAGACTTGCCTCAGCTGAGCCCACAAAACGGAGCTGCTGTACATAGGCAGAACAGCACAATTCAATTAGGATTTGTACTACAACACACTGCTCCTAACTGCTGTAGAGCCTCAAGCCAAACTGTAATCATGAAAGGTTTTATAAGCCATCATTCTCCCCTTTAGTCAGGCTGGGCTGCTGAGAATACCTCTGCGACCTCCAGAGAATTGGGATTATAATCAGGAATCGCTCACTGTATATATCATGCCAGCTCTGCATCCCCAGCCTTTCAAAGTTAACAAGGCTGCATCCCACTCAAGGGAGCCGGGAGTTCTCAACACTGACATTTGTGAAATATTGCTTGGAACAAAGCCCAGGAGGCACTTGTACAGATTAATAGCAGAGGTTAAGCCCACCGTCCACTTTGACACTGGTTGGCAGAGTTAGCAAGTGAAGCAGCACTGGAAGCAAAGTTTATGGAGATCTATCTTACTATTTGGCTATTATTTAAACAAATATGGTTTTGTTTTATTTGCAGCCAACAAAGTAATGTTTTCTTCTCAAATGCTCTGCAAACATTTAAAAACAGCATCTGATATTTACGACTCATGTTAGGCTTTTAATGCAGGCAAGGAGAGGAAAAAAAAAAAAAAAGGGAGAGAGAAGCCAAGAGCTGCTTGGAACAATACTTGTTAATATTATGACTGAACAGTCCCACACACAGAAAGCAGAACAGAAAGCGCTACAACTGAGTTTTGTTCAGAGTGAGACATCACTTACCATGTTTGAACACTCCAATTAAAAGGGATTTATCCGCCTCCTTGTCCCACCAGTCTGCGGGAACTTCGGCATGGAATGGCTCAGGTATCCAAATATCTACTTCACTGAAAGACAACGTTATATTTATTCTCAAAGGTATTATAGTACGGAGATGTTCAAAAAGAAGAAGAAGAAAAAAGTCATTTTGTAAACATGCATTTTGAGAAGATGTAAAAATAATTAAGACAACCAAAAACCAAAAAGTTAAGCTATTTTGGGAGTGGAATATCAATGACTACCCAAATTCTATTCATTTTATACCTCTTTTTTAAATCTTAAATTTTGAGATAAAATAATACTTCAATTTTAGCAGAACTGAAGATATTATTCTATCGCTCCCCACTCCACCCCTCCTGCTCCCAGGAAAATGACCCACTGGGCTTTAAATACTAACAAGGCTGCTTGCAAACAGACATTCACAGAGAGGCTGCAACCTCCCCTAAATGCTGCATTATTACAGTATGCGTTCCTTCCATAAGGCAGCCTCCTAAAGCACAAAAATAAGCCTGCACTTGTACTAACCTTGAGTCAGCACCCTCTAAGATCTTGTCCGCCTGGTCCCCTATAACTTCTTGCTTTAGATAGTACAGCATGCGGACACGCAGCAGGACCCTGGAGAGGAAGGCAGAGGGGGGAAGAAAGTTCTTAACTTCAGGACTGTTTGCCAACAGTGGCTTTTGGCAGCTGCTGCTGTTCATCCATCATCCTGCCAAGGCTGATTAGCCATGCTGTATGGTAGGCTTGAAGCGTGACAGATGGTGGCACATAATCACCTCTGTGTGGTGCTTTCTGCTGGCTTCCAACAGGCCTGCCTGGCAACCGCTTACACTGCGCAGAGAGGCGCCGCGCGCCGCCCGGCCCGGCCGCATTTCATTTCGTTCTACCTAGTGCAGCTTGTGAAGTTTAGACACGTACTCTACCGCTGCCTCTGAAGTATTGAGGCAAGTTTGTAAACAACTGAGCAGATGGCTTTCAGTAACTGTTCTGCTTCATTATCTCATAAAATTTCCTCAGCTGCTGCCTTAATACCATTTTTGGAAGCACATCAGAAGTTGTAGGAATAAACGAGATATAAAATCTGGTTTTACTACCTTACAATAAACCCTCAATATGGAATGTCAGGTTTTTCAGATTATACAACTTTTTGCTTCCGAGAATGGAAAAAAATAATAATCCCTCATTTCCCTTAGGAGATATTAACTATTTTTACTCTTTACAGTCCAGGCTGCTATTTAATTTTGCCTGCGCCTCACTAAGTGCTATAAGGAAGTGAAAAGTCTTCACCGCCATGTTTATTCTTCCTCACACCCCTGTAGCCCCACAGCCGTTTCTGAAACCACAACCAGCTACTGCAGCGGTCACAGCTGCCTCTGGGCTCTCAAGGTGACTAGTGAGGAGGTCATCGGGCAGAGAGCAGTAGCCACCTGGCAGTCACCACCAGTCCCCCTGCTGCCTGGCCCTTGAAGTAGAGCTGCCCCCAGCCAAGATGGCGGAGACTCGGCCGGCCCTCTTGCCGCCTCCCAGCCCCTGGCGATCCCGGCAACTGTTGAGCTGCTGCTGCTCCGGTGGGGAGGAGGGAATCCGCTCGCCCGGGTGCACGTGGAAGACTCAGACCATGGAAAAGCAGTGGAAAACCATCCATGGGAGCCCCTTGTCCGAGGGCTGCGGCACCAGAAGCAGTGCCTGGATTTACACGTGTTGTTCGAGCAAGCCTCCAAAGAGCGCGGATCTGAATGAAGGTCATGTCCGCAATTCAAAACATGTCAGACATGCTGCTCTTTGTATGCATGATATGTGGGACCAGCAAGGTGTCTCCGCTCCCTGTGTGGCAACATAAATAAGCCACAGAGGGTCTTGATCATCTTAATATTAAGCAATACCAGCTGTTACATCAAGTCAAAGAAGAGCAGGAGAAAATAAAGCGTAAGCTCTTTGCACCTTTCAGGAGCCCTATGCATCACAATGGCATTAATTTGTTACACAAGGGCAAGACTCTGGTTCTTATAAAGCCAATTGCTACTGCTGCCTTCTGAGGAAATTTATTCAGACTATTGATTGGCTTCCACCTCTGTTTGATTTTACCTGAGCTAAACATGTTGCTCTGCAATTCACTTAGCCCTGGTATATCTGAGAAGTGACTGCAGCTGAAAAGCTTCTTGCACAGTGATTTATCAATCAGCCTTCCTGATCCTTGTAACTCTTCTACGGTATTACAAAAGCAATATCTTTTTCTTTTCTTTTTTTTTTTTTTTTTTTTAATATCTGATCCAGGAAACTGAAAAAAGTAATGAGGACATGTTGCCTAAAGATTAAAAACACTACAGGAAGAAATTTAATACCTCAAGTACAAGTGAAATGTAACAACAGATATGAGCAACAGTTTGGAAAAAAAAACGGAGTGGTTTATTTGGAAGTGCACTTGTTAACATAATTCTGCAGGTATCTGCTTTCATCAGTTGAGAATTGTGGTGGGTGGTGTCTTGAGGTAAGCTGATAGCCCCTTAACTGCCTCTCCTCCTTCACATCACACCCCCTATTGACAGGCCACTGGTACTTTTCAATATCTATAGTTTCTTTCCAATAACGGAATAGTGTTAGTAAGACACAATGTATATTAAAGACAAAACAATGCCTCCCTTCCAGTAACACTGCACTGCATTTGTACAGTATTCATATATTAAAGCAAGAGTATAAACCAACCAAACAAATCCTCCCCAAGAGATTTTCAGGACAGAGCTGAGGTTAGGTTCAGTGTCTCTAGCGGAGGATGACCAGAAGTAAAATGGAGCTGGAGAATCATGACACAGTCGAAGGAAGCTGACACAAAAACAACTAAGACATTACAAAGAGAAAGCAAAAGAATGCAAGAGAGCCCCTACAGAGGCATCCATTTAGCAACAAAACAATAAACAATAAAATAATCGCCAAAAGAGAATGATCTTTTCCACCCAAAGGGCTTAATAATGTAAGTTGAGCAAACCTGAACCAGCTCCTTGATTTCTGCAAGAGAGTTTTGTGAGAATTTCTATTTCAAACACCAAGCAAGAAAAGAAGAATTATTCTGTATTCTGAATAGCAAATGAGGGAGGGAGGAAAAGAATGGAGGAGGAGGAGGAAGTTAACCCCCACATGGATGAACTACTGCAGAAAAATCTGGAAACCAAGAGCTTAAGTTCAAATATCAAGTAAGGAAGTTGGGAGTTTAACCAGAGAGAACCCCACAGATGGGTAAGTTACAGATCATTTATGTTTAAGGATACCCAACTGTCAAGAGAACTAGACTTGATATAAGGATATGTTCTTTCCTCTACATGGTAAAAAGAAGAATTGTACCTGATCCCAATCAAATTTTGTAAACAAAACAAATTTTATTCACTGTGTTTTAAAAGCTGATCATTTGTAAAGAGCTTGCAGAGATATCCAGACATCTGTTAAGACGACTCTTCCCAAATTAAAGTCAATACAATATTTACATCCCACTAAACAGCCCTGCATTCTACCAAACATATCCAAATGAAGTAATGGATATTTTGAAAACAGACAGTAAAAAGTGAAATATTTATTAATACTTACTTATTACAATGGTGTTTGAGATGTTTCTTATAGCTGTCTTCCTGAAACAGCACATCTGGATTGCAGGTCGTCAACCAGTCGGCATCTTGCAGCACTGGCTGTGAACTCTGCGCTTTTACTTTTTTGCCTTTTCTCCCTCGGGGCACTGGTGCAGACAGACCTACAGAATCCCCCAATATTTCTTACAATCGGAATAGAAAAGCTCCAAAAGTGCATTACAAACACACATTAAAGCTAAGGATCACTGCTAAATTATTTCCTTTGTAGGCAATGCAACAACTAAGAAATAAAGAGCAACAACACAACTTGGTACAGTTGGGATCTGCAAACAACAAAATCAACAGAGACTCCCATGCAAATTTAGGTGTGAAGATTTCACAAATCCAGAGAACTAGCCATAAACAATATAATTATATAAATATTTCTTGTAAAAACGCTCACGAATCTGAAATGGCAGAAGGGAAACCTGCTTTAGGACTTAGAGCCATTTCAAGAATTACTTCCAGCAGAAGGTGCAGCCTAAAACCATGCTAGAATATTTGTGCACAGTAGACTTCAGGGGAAGAGCACTGCATCATACAAGATGTCTGAGGGAGACTTTCCCTTTAAGTACTGATTCAGTCAGAGCCCACCTTACTCATAAAATCTGACAAGATCCTACAACCTGTCAGAATGGCTAGAGTATAAAATAAATACATAGCATGACTGAAGTAATTCTTTCTTATTTACTAGCATCATTATTTGATTGTGGTAGACATACCGGAATGATTAACCAGAGCTCGAGTTTGCCCATCTGCAGTCGGAGTGATCAGATCCCAGATGAAACTTTTGATATTTTCATCCCCTTTGTAATGATTAAGACAATATACCAAGATAGTCCGGCAGATGGTTTCCACATCTTGTTCTGTTAGCTGACGTTTATAGCGCCCATGTGAGAGGATGTCAGTCCACCGACCCCAGCTACAAGAAAAATGTGTTCAATATAAAAGCCAGGGCACTGGAATTTTCATTTGTGATTTCTTTTTAACCCTTGGTGCCAGGCAGGTCGGGACCTCCTGCGTTAGCAGTGATGCATTTGCACATGCAGGTTATGTCCTGAAATCCAACTTCCAGCACCAAAGAGCTAAGGAGACTTATTCTACAAAATCAGCAGTAGGTTCACTGCTCAAAGCTAAAACTGAACTACAGTCAAAATAATGAAGTGCATCCGTACAACACTAGTGTTCCCTGGAAACTCTCAATAGAAAATTCAACAAATTCCTACAATCATGGTTTGGGGGAAATTAGCTCTATTCTGAGCTTGAAATCCGCGACCAGCAACCGCTGCATGCAACTGCAGGCAAACTGCAACTCCCTGAAAAGGCAGGCAGCCATTCTGAGGCCTACCATGTTGGCAATTAAATACTGCTAACGACTGGCAAAGAACTGAAGGTCAAATTGAAAAAGCTAATGAGAAAAAGCTATTCAATTAGTCCAATTTAAGTGGTGCAGAAATGTCAGAATCTATGTTTGAAAACCGTTGGCTGTTGATTTCATGATCACATTTGTCTTTACAGATAGGCTGTGTTCTTCACCACAGCCCTCGAAACAGGAAGGTTAAACTTTGGCAATTCAGGAACTGTTTACACTCTGAAAACCAGAAACAAATATTCCTCTCATCACAGGCATGCATATTTTACTCATGAGTTCATATCCATCTGGGAAGCTCCCAGATACTTCAAGCTAAAACACACATATATAAGGAACTTAATCTCACTAGCATATATACATCGTAATGAGGTAAAGGTTATGTAGTCAGAGATTATCTCAATGTGTCAAAGAGAACAAAGAAGAATTCACTATATATGATTTCCATATTATAAGTTCTTTACCCACAACCCACAACTTAATCTGTATGTCCTTACCCATAAACCAACAAGTTCTTCTCTACCCTGAAACACTCGCTTCTTGCATAACCCTGTGATTTGTCCTGAGGCCTCCGAGGCTTTGTGCTAGGTTTTTCTTCAGAATCACTTTCCAGGTCTGAAAACTCCATCAGTTCATCCTCTTTGACTGCACTGTAGAGTCTGGTCTGCTTTCTTACTCTCGGCGTATCGATAACCAGGTTATTCTAAAGGGAAAGCAAAAACATCAGAATTTAGGAAGGGGGAAATCCTCATTTAATTGAGTTGGGGTCTGTGATAAAGATCTTACCCTTCCATTTAAAGCATCGATATCCAACTCAGCCTTCTTGGCCCACTTCTGCCAAAAATTAGGGTCATCCAAGGAAATGTCTGTTCTGTTCCCAGACGCAACAAAACTAGCCTAGTAAATGTGAAAACACAGACACATTGATTTCCTAGCTGCATGCTATCCTGATCACATTTTAGCACTTTTTCTCTGAATTTCAATGCACACCTTAGCAAACGTTGAGCCTTTTCCTTCAGACTCAATAGTAATTGTATGCGTTCGCCTTAAGAGAATCTGATCAATATCCTCTTCACAGAACTTAGACCCTTCGTCTTCTTCATCCATGAGGGCACCATAGGCTCCCTTTCGAAGTAGATCTTCTATTTCCTTTTTAGAAAGCTGTTGCACCTGTAACATGTATGAGGATTTTTTTGACATTAGTCAATGTTTATATCTCACAACATTATCCGTTTGATTGTTCTTTTATTTAGTGTTTTAAGAAGTAAGCTTCGAAAATAAAGCTTTGTTGATCAAACAAACATTCATGCTCAAGTCCCCTTTGAAAGGAGAACGGTTGACAACTAAGTTCTTACAGTGACGCTATACATGTGGTTTGTATGATTTAATAATTCATTGCCACTGAAGCCCTTTAATTCATCTCTGATGACTACTAGATCTCTTCTGCAAGCAGATTCAATTTACTAATCTGATAAGGACTAAAGCAAAAAAGACTCCACCAAAACAAAATGATTAAAATAGACTGCTGGAGAAGTCCAGAAAGTGCCAGGAGCAACACAACATAAAGACAGAACGAGCATGGAAGGAGGGCTGAGGGAACAAGACTCCACCAGCCCCCTTTTGGCAACACACCAGCCATTAGATAGGCTGAGATAGTTTACGTAGCCTTGCTCTGCATTGACCCTACTTTAGGATGCAGGCCATACTCCACCTGAAACCACTGTTCTCCAGCAAAAATACAAGCCAGCAATGTGTAGCACATTAATATCATCTTTCAGACGTCATGTAATTTAACATCTTAAATACTCACCCCATTTGTGGCATTCTCTCTTCCGCTCATGGATTGCAGCACGGCTTTGTCAAGGCCAAGCTTTAAGCTAGCTTTGTCAAACATTTCCCTTTCATAAGAGTTTCGTGTTATCAACCTGTAAATTTTCACCGATTTGCTCTGTCCTATCCTGTGGCATCGTGCTTGAGCCTGGCGGAACAAAGATGGGTGTTTGGTTACACACGGCAGAGGACAACATCAGCACTGCTCTTGTTTTCTATCTGCATGATAAACTCTATGTTTTTAAGAAAGCAACAACAGAATTTCCTTTCCAGGGAAAGAAAATTACAAAGCAAGAAGGCAGACAAAAAATATTTTCAATAGAATCATCTCTTGTAATATTACCTGGAGGTCATTTTGGGGGTTCCAGTCTGAATCAAAAATGATGCAGGTATCAGCAGCAGTGAGATTAATGCCCAAACCTCCGGCCCTTGTACACAACAGGAAAACAAACCTATCAGAGTCAGGTCTGGAAAACCTGTCAATAGCTGCCTGACGCAAGTTGCCTCTTACTCGGCCATCAATTCGTTCGTACGGGTACCTGAAATAAAGAGACATCACAAGGAGAATTTTACTGCAAATGCTTTTATATTTGTGTGTATATATATATTTATATATGTACAAATAATGCAGATTAAAAGGGAAAAGCATGCAATGCCACTTTAGCAGCAGGAGAACTACAAGAAATGCAGTAACTGTTCCTGCAGCATCTGCCTTCGACGGGGCAGGAAGCCCTACGTTCTCTGCTGCTTTGCAGTTTTCAGCAAAGAGCAGGCTTTCCCTCCATGGAATACATGTTCAGGTTTGGGCTCAGTGCTCTCCAGCAACCGAAAAAAATAACCTAGCAGTAAACTGAGGTCCCACATTACAGGGATGCTTCTCCCTTAAGTCAGGTCACCACAGAAACTATTGTAGGGCATTCGTTTTAATTCCATCCGTTACAATACAGACCAGGTTAAACTGTGGCCACCGAGGAAAGCAGAGTTTATTTCGAACCGAGTTATATTGTTGCTCTCACCGTCTTTGAATGAGGTAGTCTTCCAGTATGTCCAAGCAGCGCACCATCTGGGAAAAGATAAGCACCCTGTGGCCACCAGCCTTCAGTTTTGGCAGCAGCTTGTCAATCAGCACTAGCTTGCCAGCAGCCTGGATCATTGCCTGGAGCTGAAAATCTGGAGAGTCGGCATTGTGTGTTTCTTTAAACTCTTCCAAAATTTTCTCTTCAGCACCTGCAAAGATTGGACAGCAAAACATGAGCCCTGCAAAGGTTTTTATTAATAAACAATGAGTTGCCTTCGATACTGAGTAGAAGCTACAGGAATGTTTGCAGCATTATGTGAATAAACATTTAGGAAAATCATTCCGCTTAAATTTAAAGCAAACATATACACAGGAATAGCATAAATAAATAACAAATATTTGAGTTTTTACTTTTTTCAAGAGGGTAAAACCTTTTCTAAAAGAATTCATACAATCAGTTGATGCACACAATTGAATGAGAAATTAAGAAAAAAGTTGAAAAAGTACAATGTATTATAACAGATCAAATGGATTTTATTTCCTTTTCTAAATAGACATAAAAGAGAAATATCTTTTTCCACAGGACAATATAAGAAATCACATTTGAATTCATGCTCCTAAACCAGGCTTAAACATGAAGATGACTCAGACTTCCTCCTTTCCACTGTTAACTACAGAGACAAAATCTAAACAATAAAAAATCCCTTTGGAAAAATAAGTAGCAGTGAAATTATTATTTTACCTTTTATTTAGCTTTCTCTTCTCACTGAATATATTCTGTGTTTAGTCTGATAAAGCTATGTCATATATTCTTTTTTCTAAAATTAATTAGAAGTTCTTCCTTGCCACACTCCTTTTAGCTAATACATGCTAAGAGTTTCCACGAAAAAACAATGTTCAGAGCTTCAGTTAACCAGACTGGGGTTAACATGTCAGTGTGCCACCATTACCCGAAGACAGCAGCTCAAGTTCAAGTTTTATCAGTGTTCCTCAATCTCTCTTACACTTCCATCCCTTTCTGAATATCCCTTCTACAAAAAGACTGCTCAAAGCACTATCAGATGGTTATTCTCGGTTATGTAAAAAGCTTGGCATCCTCCGTTTAAGATTTCACACCCAGAAAAACAAGCAGTTTTGTTCTTTTACAGTTCCTTTGATTTTTTTTTTTTTAAACTCGTGTGCTAGAGCATTTCTAAGCAGTACAGCCCTCAGCTCTAGCACTGCTTTGGAGTCACACAGGCCAACCAGGGGGAGAAGAGCGAGCGCTACAAGCCAAACAAGCAGCTCCCCGCCAGGCTCCTGCTGAGCCCCGTGGCCCAGCGGGCGCCATCTGAGGGGCCTGGGGTTCAGCCATGGCCACGCTCGTGCCGGGGGAGCCACGGCCCTCAACGGCTCCCGCTACCAAAGTCCAGCTACTCCGAGCGCTACTGGTCCTTTACTGGGGACCATCATCTGCCATCACATCTGCCCAGCATCACACTCCCCAAGCCCAAATCATTCCCTTCCTACCACCCTGCCTCCTCCTCGGAGCGTTCCTAACCGAAAATGATCTAAGAGACTTCCTTGAAACTTGCTGGCAGCTGTTATTCCACACAAAACACGCTGTGTTGTATCAAAATAAATTCTAAACACAAACAGTGTTGGTGCTTGCGCATGGAAGCGGCAAATGGAGAAGGAAGCGAGAGGGATTCGGAGAGAGCTTCATAAAGCAGCAGACTCGAGAACTCGCCGCAGTGAGACAGGTTCCTCTGGGGCCTGGGAAGGCAGCGGGGCCTCCCGGGCCCGTGCGCTGCCGTTCAGCACGGACCTGTTGGTCACGGGTCAGCAGGACAAAACCTGAAGCCCACAGAGTCACAGGAGGGCAGGGTCTTTTCCAGCCTACAGTTAACACAGTGCTGCTTTGCTAAGGCCCATCCTCCGTAATAACAGCAGTCAGGATTTATTAATTTTTCCCTCCTGTCAGCTTGGCCCGGCCACCATGTTGATGTTAGTCACAAACCATCACAGAGCTCTCAGGAGACCTCCCCTCCACCTTTTCCCTGCCCCCAGACAAAAAGGGATAAGTTAAAAAGCTCTTCAAGTCACATCTGTCCAGACTTCCTTCTCCAACAAAAAGGCTATGGTCAAGAAATGGTCATCCAAAAACATTTCACTCAACATTTCCTATACAGGCAGCTGGCCTTCACCAGTCATACAGTCACCAAATGATACTAATTTGTAAGGAGGAAAAGAAAAACCAAACCAAAACAAACAGAACTGATACATGGCAACACTGAAAGCCCCTACTTCTCACCACTACCGGACAAAACAAAGTAATAGCAAAACAGCCGTTTTTTGTCCTGGTAGCAAACATGAAATTCTGAAATTCAAGAATACAGGAAATTTTGAAAGCAGGAAGATAAAAGCATAGATCAAAATTTGCTGAAAACCAAGACACATAAAATCTACCAATCTCAGAAGTCTATAACCAGAACTATTTTCTGATAAACTCATTTATATAGCAGATTAGCTTAAATCAAAACAAAGAGCCCACAAACAAAAAACCCTCCCAGAGCCACAGAGCCACTGCAAGCTCCTCTGAGCTGGAACGCAGCCCTCCAGCACAGTTGGGTTCAAGTGCTTTGCAGTAGCTGTCACGTCTTCAGAATAATTACTTGTGCTTGGAACATAACCAGATGTTATTTGGTCCATCAGTGTAAGTATTTTTCCACAGTTAAACAAAAAAAAACACATCAAGAAAAAACTTAATATTACTCTATGCATCTAAGCATCTTTTTACCTAGCACTCAACACCGTGCATTGCAACAGCTCAAGTCTTTTTGTCAGAAATGAAAGAAACAAAAACTTGGTAATACTAATATTTTTCGCTGTCAACACTAGGAAACCTTGGGGGGAAAAAAGCAGCAGGTATGTTTTCAAAACCAAAATAGTCTTAACTAATAGCTAACCAAATCTAGGAGAATCTGAAAGGTTGTGTCACTATTCTTCTCAAAACAGATTCAGAAAACTGACAATATATTTACACAGTCATCTAAAACTGCTTTTCTCATATGAATTTTGTGAAAAGAAATAAAAATGACTCTCTCTCTCGAGACATCATGACAGAATTTCTAAGATACTGAATCTTCTCAACCATTTTTGACATCGGAGATAAAAAAAACAACATAGAAGGCCTACCATTAATAAGGTATGGATGATTGCAGCATTTCCTTAGTTCCATCATAGTGTTTAAAAGATTAGGTACATTTGCCTGACCTCCACCCTTAGAAAGAAATGTGAAATTCTTTTCCAGAATAGCACGGTAGTATTTCTTCTGAATATTTGTCAGCTCAACTTCAATGATAGTTTCTTCTTTGGGGGCCAGGTTCTTTTCTACATCCTCCTTGAGTCGTCTCAGCATCATGGGCTTCAAAATAGCTTGGAGTTTTTGCACCTAGGAAAAACACATCAATTAACAACTGAACAACTGTAAGGCTCCACATCTGCTCCTGGAACTCTTTGCCTTTTCCCTTAGTTTTGAGATCCACTGAAATTATATATTTTATAAGCACCATTCTCAAAAGGAACACATTTTACTTTGGAAAAATTTTAAAGCATTGCTGAAAATTTCCAGGTATCTGGGTTTTTCAGGATAAGCAGTTTTAAAATATATGCTGCAAACCTCATAAATCTGAAAATTGCATAAAATTAACTAAATTTTGCCAAATTTTGGTAAAGCAGCACAAAGGTGAATATTTGACAATTGTTTGCCCTGAAATCGGTCATCTCCTCCTGCTAGGTTGCTGTACAGCAGAATGAAAAGCATAAGACACTCTGTCCTGCATTCTTATCATTCCCTAAAAATAAAGCAACTTCAAGAGAAAGGAGATAAATTAGTACAGAGGGTAAGGAACAAAAAAATCCCAAATATGGAATAAGAGTGCAAGGAATAGAGGAGAAAAATCCAAGTGACTAACACTCTAACACTAACACACTATAATCTCTCCCTTCATTTCAAAGATAAATCAAAATTCCCAAACAGCTAGGAGTGTGTCCACACAAAAAGCAGTTCTTTTCTAAGCTGCTGGCTGAGGGCATTGCTTTAGTTACAGCTGCATGTCCAAACCTACCAGCTCTGTTCTGCTGACATTTTGAGCAGGGAGGACGAAAGCTGTGCTGAGAGTTAGGATCTATTAACTCCAGCTCCAACACTTCATTAACAGGACTCAGTGGCTTCTGGATCAGAGCTGGCTCAGTGCCAGGCAGGTCAGAGTCCAGGCAGACTGACACACAAGTGCCCACGCAGCCTGCAGAAACATATCCTGCTCTTTCCCCAGGACACGCTCTCATTTTCGAAAAGGAGTGGTGGTGTGGGGGACAGGGGGGGAGGAGGCAGAGCTCAGTTTGTTCGTGTGTTTTTACTTCATTTCCTATAAAAACGTCACTTCCAAAAAGTGAAGATCCCAAACTAAAGCACTAGAAATAGCAGAAATTGGAATTTTCAGACATAACCAAGACAGAGTTGCCTGCAGGGATGTGTGCTTCCATACAGACACAAGATCGCAGGCTGCAAGGGACCAAAGGGAAGCGTCTACATCAAGGTGCCACATTTGACTGGCATTTAGGTGGTTTCCTTCAAGGTTGTTTGCCTGTGAACTATGTATCAGAGGAAACTACATTATATCTATCTTCATTAGTGGCTTTTACACTCGAGATCTAAAATACTTTGTGGTATGAAGGACTTATTTTATTTTGATTTACCCACTTGATTCATGAGACAACTTCGATAAAACTATTAGTCAAAACCAAACAAACAAATAACAAAAAGCCAACACCAACCAACCAACCAAATGCTCCTGGTTATGGTTGTCTCTTGCTAACCAGATTTCAAATATGTTCCTGCT
>JAUBOD010000805.1:1880646-1893671 GCA_032353885.1 Nothura maculosa
ACTCAGACTCCTATGAAACATCATTTTAAAGTGAAGAGCCCCACAGATTGTGCATATTTATAAAAAATGAAAATTCCCACCTGAAGCGACGCAGCAGCAGAGCCCTGACTAAACAATGAGCCCGCTTTGTTTATGCCGCTCCACAAGCACGTCCAACACCATCCATCTAAACACACCTTTCGGGAACTTCCTCTACTCATTAAAACGACTTTTCAATCAAGAACATCCAAGGCTGTTTTAAAAATGGCGTTTTGTGCTTACCTTTTTCTTGACTGAACGGCTACTCATAATCTTCTCCACAACAGGACCTTCAGCATCAGCGGATTCCTACATAAATATCACACAAGAGTTACAGGAATTCACACACTCCTTTCGTTTCTCAAGCTTTCCAAGTTCGAAAAATATTGAGTAATATTTTTTGCAGCAAGAGTTTAATGCACAGGGGGATTTTTTCCTCCTAGCATGAGAGCTCAGAGGACTTGGATGCATTTCATGCCAGACTGAAGACATGAAAGAGGTTTCTTTAAACACGTGTCGTAGAGCTAACAGATCTCTTGCTCTCCCACAAAGGCTCACACACACGTATACAGGTCTAGTTACATCTCTCTGAAAATTAAACATGCTCCTGTCATCCAAATAGACCATTCTAAACTCTAGATAAGGTCCAGGAAGGCCACTTGGCTGGGTAAACGTTTGCATGACAGCTCTCAAAGTCGCCCGTGATCCCCATTATTCCAGTTGCAGGCCAATCTATCAAATTCCCCGTCTGATATTGCACAATTAACAATGGAGATCACATACAGTATTTGTGAGGGCTTAACAAATTGCCAAATGGAATACCAAAGAACACATATATTCTCCAACAGGTCACCAGTTAGTTAAGTGAAGTCGTTCTTTGGAAGAGCACTACAAAACAATGAGATTGCTACAACAGTCGTTCCTACGTTATTACCCCTCATTTTATTCAAACTATTTTATCCACCATTTACATTGCACAGAGAATAAAGTGTACCCTGCTGGGTACTACAAGGCAGTAATTTCATAAAGGGGTTCTTATGGTGCCTAGCAGCAGGGAACAAGCTTGAGTGGTTTATTAAAGTCACAGAAGCCAGACCACTGAATTTACAGAAGTAAATTCAGACTCCTTGCAGTCCAGTTTAGGTTTCTCTTAGGTAGAAACCATTAATTTCAAAGCATTGCATCAAATTACATATTGTCAGCTTGCAAACAAAATCATGAATGAATATGTTCTTTGAGAAGCTAAAAAGCTAATTTCTTTCAGCACATCGTGCCAACCACGGATGAACATCACTCAGGAGAGAGCTGAGAGCTGCAGCTGCGGCCACCGTATCTGTGATACCCACTGACCTGTTGCTCTGACTGAGAAGTGTTAGAAGGGGAGTCTCTTCCAGCAGCATCAGCATCATCAGCCTCCTCATCTGAAATCTTGAACTCCAGGTCTTCTGTGTAACGCTTCCTCTTCACCTGCCGGCTAGAGCGCCGCTTCTAGAAAGGAAGGATCATCATTCTTCATGAGAAACAAAACCCACAGATTGCAGAAGGGTTGAGAGGACTTTTTCTCATCTCACAAATACACTAGGATGAAAAAAGGTGCTATTTTTACAGCATCAAATGGGATCAAGACTGTACTTTTCTGAATTCATGTCTCTCAAGCTACTTTTAGCCTTTGTCCTGAAGAAAGCATGCTTATTCTGAGCTGGAAAGCACGAAGGGGCTTTTAGGCTTACCCAAGTGGCACAAGAATTCATAAAGCACATCTAACGGAGTCACACAGCGCAAGGAAGAGCAGCAGCTCTCTTCTCAGTTTGTGTCTCCCCAGTTTTGCGGGACGGGGAGGGCGCCAGGCGCGACGCGGCGCCCGGGCGGGCTCCCCTTGCGGCACCGAGGCCCAGGACAAGGCCGGCCCGGCACCCTGTGCTGCTCCCCAGGCCACCCTGCGGCCCAGCGCAAGGGAACACCCACCCTCCAACACAGGAGGAACAAAAAGCGGGACTGTCCGCAGGGTCAAAATGTAGCGCCTGTGTCCCCAGACTCTCATCTCCCGCCGGAAAGAAAGTATCAAAGAAACCGCAAAAAATGAAGTTTGTAACATACACACAGGTACCTTTGACAACACTCCCTTCCAGAAACCATTTTCTACAACAGTAACTTCCAAATTCCCAGACAGTCTGCATCAAGCCTTACACTTTGAAAGGCTAATAATGCAATTTGTTGAAGGAAATGGGCAGCTCAGCATTACACATCTCCATGGACTCATATCCATATTAAAAATACATTATATGTAAAATATATATATTAGATATTTTTGCATTCAGCTACATGCAAATATTAAGTTAAATATTTGCTTTTAAGTAGGCAATGATGCTTCAACTGTATAAAAATCAGAAACATTTAATAAAATTTGAAATTCTCTCTTTGAGAATTGCAATTCTTGAACAAAGCTTAAATTTACACAATCCCTTTAAACAATGAGGACAGAGCTTCATCTTGAAACTAATAAATTATGGGGGTTACTGGCAGCCTATGACATGACAGCAATATTTTTATACTTGAAAATAGATGCTACTTGGCAAGTTCACACCCTTTTCCCATAATCACTTACAGGAAAAATATTAGGGAATTTTTGGCACTTTAGGTAAGTCCTACCAGCATTTTTGGTGCCAAAAGTCTCTTTGTCCATTTTCCTAATAAAAAGAGTGCCTAAAATACAAGCATAATCCTCTTTCTGATATTTACTGGCACGGGTGCCTTCCTGTTTCCCCCAGCATCCACACAAGACCTGGCAGTTTTTGCAGCTTGGCTGTTAGCAGAAGCCAAGGGCTGCATTTGTTTCGATCACTTTATCCTATGCTTATCTGTGGAACTGAAGGTACAAGGGTGAATAGCAATAGGTATGGGAACAAAACATACAAATTTTGGATGATAACATCACACACAAAAGTAAACATTTTAAAGACAACATGCGTCATACTGAAATACTGAGCTCCTAGAAAAGCTCCTGCAGTTGTGCCCCAAAAAAACTCCAGTGTTTGAGAAGTGCGTAAGATGAATCTGAGGTGGGAAATCTCTAACACCTCTCTGCAGAAATATTAATTCTTGGTATCTTAATGAATGGGTTGCAGTCTCTTCCTAAGGTGCCCTCCTCCCAACACAGCTAGTGAGAGGAGGCATGGAAGTCTCCTCCTCGGCTTTTTCTATTTCAAGATTTTATTTACATGAAAAGTTTTGACAGAAATTAACATATATTCAGTGCCAAAGAGAAAGGATCACTGTTATTTGAAGACCAGTAGTCCTGAAAAAAAGAGGGCCTTTCATTCACACAAATGGTGCAGTGCAACCCATGTACACACAGGTTCTCTGCGTACACCTGGGCATGTTTTAACCTTGATTTCGGAAGATCACAAAGCCAACACAGGGGGGAAGGTGAGGCTCAAAGCAAGACCTCACAACGGCATATTAAAGCAGAAAATTCATCTTCATAAGTCCATCGTGATGAAGGTAAACATACAAAACGTGCATGCAAGTGCCTGTATCTACAGGTAATAAAACTGTAAAAAAAAAATCATGATGAGCAGCGCTCATTTTAACAAAACATTCAACATGGTGACCTCCAGGTCCCACCTTCTCAATATATCTTACTAACCAATAAAGAAACTTCATGGAAATAACCAGCACTGTTCGATCTCCAGCTTTACCTGCCTAAAGTGACAAGGGGTGCAGAGAAGGTGAAGGAGAATTACCTGAACTCCCGCATCATCCTCATCTTCAGGGGCAGGTGACGGAGGGGGAGTTTTGTCCAGATCTGAATTTTCAGAACCTTCTTTTCCCTTGTTAACCTTTTTCTTCGCAGCACTGGATTCCGAGTCTGTTTTCTTGTTACTGAAACAGAAGTATTTTTCATCAAACTTTGTATAAAAATATAAAGGGCTTTAACAGTTAAACTGTTTATTTTGCAGTGACTTCATTATTTTAAAGAGTCTTGTATGACTTAAACATAATTGTAAAATCAAATGGCCTATGCCTGGGCCAGTTACCCATTTCCCATTTCTTAATACTGGGCATGTCGCTTCTTCAAGGAGAGAGCTTAGATAGGGACTAAAATACTTGAAAAAAAGGGAAAAATGAGACCGAAAAAGAAGTTTCTCTACTCAAAACCTGCACTTTTGAAAACATTGCTTGAACAATCTGCTGCATGTGAAACGAAACAGGATCTCAGGTGAACTTTTCTTGATACTAACCCTCTAGATGAATTGAGCAGGACCAGAGGGCATTTTACCAAAACAGTGGCGCAAACGAGAAAATGCCCCATTTTATTCCATGTTTCACATCATTCCCCAAAAGCAGCCTAGGAAAGGCGTCTTGGCACCAAATCTTGGGGCATGTAGCAAGCACTGGCTTAATGAGTACGACCACAGCTGGTACAGACAGGAGCCCATGAACTTGCCCAGATTAGGTCTGTGGTTATCAGCTGCAGCTACCTGGCTCCCTTACCTAACCTCTCCATATTTCACGCTTTTTCTTTTTTTTTTTTCTTTGTTAATAAATCAAAAACTCACAACCCAGCGTCCACATTGAATTCCGAGTCAGAGCCACCAAGGGAAGGAAGAGATTTCAGGGTTTGGAAACCCTGACATTTGGAAAATATTCACCTCCACAGAGTTGGGACTATACCTTCTCTTCAGCTGCATTCAAAACTCTACCTTTGCACATACAGTTAAAAGAGAACAAAAAAGCTGTAGGTATTTAAAATCCAGTTTTAAATACATGACCACCAGATTAGGTGATTAAGTACTGAGATCTTCAGGACACACAGATGAAATTTTCAACTAACAAAAAAGCAGTGACGATAAAAGTTAACAGTTTCAAACGCATTTGGTCTTTGTGACTCGTGGGCGGCTGCCCGGGTGTTTCCTTCCCGCTCTGGACCTCTGACGGGCTTGACAGGCTGCTTTTAAGCACTTGCTGCAGTTTAAAAGCGACCTGCTCACGTAGAATTACGCACCAAGACTGGCCAAATGAGAGGCGCAGAGCAGGCAACGCTCTCCACGTCACTTTTCAAGCGGCTTCTGCTCCCCTGGTATCTTAATTTCAGGGCAGAGATGCTGCGCGAGGTTTGGTTTTCCTTCGTAAATCCCAGCCTTGCAATTTGTCAGAAAAACCCACCATCCCTGTGTCTGTTCATTTGGATTATTTTTCAACTGAAGGTGTATTTCAGAGTCACAATTTAGGAGTTCTGGGCTTTGGTACCAGCCCGATTCAATTTCTGCATTACTTCCCTTTGTGGGGGAGCATTTAAACCGACACCGAATTTCTGAAGGCAAAAGCCAGGCAACCAACCCGGGATTCACGTGTGAAAACAGCGGCA
Source organism: Nothura maculosa (assembly GCA_032353885.1). NCBI lineage: Eukaryota > Metazoa > Chordata > Aves > Tinamiformes > Tinamidae > Nothura > Nothura maculosa. Next base: position 1,886,033 of record JAUBOD010000805.1, read on the forward strand.
GTTTGAAAGAACAAACGCTGCTTAGTGCCACAATCACGGGGCGCAACACAAGCCTTCCCCTCCGAACAAAGTCAGAACGCGACAACCTTCAAAAAAGGAAAAAAAGAAAAGTTTGATCTCACTGAAAGAGCAAAGATGTAGGAGAAATAATTTAAAAAAACAAGGGAAATAAAGGCAAGGCACGCGGCGGTTCCCCTCGCAGCCGCCCCAGCGCGCGCTGCCCCTGCACAGGAGTCTCCCCTCCTAGGAGGCTCCATTTCCAGCACTTATTTCCGCTCTAACTGCCACAGATCATACAATGCTCCAGCTGAACGCGGGGCCCCTTCCCTTTCATGTGCACGCCAAGAGCAATCACATTGCCCTGGTAACCAGCGGCCACGTGACCAGCACCTGCTCCCTTGGCTGCGCGCCACCGACTGCAGCCATCTGCTTCCCTCAATCAGCTTTCAAACGGGCCCAACACCTGCGCGGCCGCCCTTCTGCGGGCGCGCGTAGCAAATCACTGCACAACTGCGCCCCAAACTCCACGCAGCTCGCGGGTTTGGGGAAATCAAAGGTAAGGCTGTCAGGGGGGCTGGACGGCTGCCAGGTAAAGGAAGTGGCCGGGCTCGCTGCTCCTCGCTGGTGACCTCCGTAAATGAGAGCTTTGGTGGCGGCCGCCAGACCCCGCACATGAGTCACGGGCTCGGGGAGCAGCGCGGCAGCCGCCCGATGAAACGCGGGGCTGCTCTAGGGCAGGGGAGCACTGAGCAGCGCCGCACGCGCGGCCCGGCCACTTCCTCCTGCTGCATCCCGGGGCTATCCCACCAAGAGCCACACAAGGAGTGTGCGGATACCCCAGTGCAGCCAAGGGCGCTGCCCAACTCCCCAGGGCCCTTCCCCGAGCCCTGCGTTTGGGCTCGCCGGTTCCTGGGGGCGCTTCACAACCCAGAGGAACACGCAGGTGTTGTTACACACGCACACAGGTCATGCCCCAGCCCTACCGAGTCACTCCCGGCACAGAACAGATGCACTGGGGGATTTGGGCACAATTTTGGTGCGTCCATCTGCACCCCCCAGTTGTGAGAAGCACAACCCAGCTGGGGAGCCCTGGGCCTGCGAGAAGCAGTGCCGAGAATTTCACGTCCCCAAAGCCAGGCAAAGAGCTGCTGGTTTCCAGCACGCCCACGGCTTCTTTCTCCAAGCAGGAAACAGATGAAACCAAACAACCCGGCCCAGCGCGGAGGCGCTGCCCCTTTCGGCTGCGCTTCCTGGTTGCTCGCGCTGCAAGCGGCTCTACCTGGCCAGAGCCAGCGGGAACGTTCCAGCTTCCTGGAATTGTCAGCAACTCTTGCTGCTGCCCCGCTTCCCACAAAGCCGCTGCCGTCTGTTCACAACGATTAAACACCCCCGCTTTGACCCAGGCCATCCCGCTTTCCAGCAGGGCCGACCCAAATCATCCAGGAATGGTGTTAGAAGGGACTAAAAGGACCTTTCCCTATGGAAGGGCAGGTAGGTTCAGACCTGTTCTTGAGCAGTTCAGAATCACTGATAGGGGCCGTCAGTACTTAACTTTGGCTACACACCCGGCAGAACTTCCCAGATCTGGGAGGAGAAATGAGAACAGGAACAACGTGACCTTCGGACAACAGTGCTGAATATTCACCTTGGCACACGCGGGAACACACAGCCCAGACTCCATTACAGAGACAGCCTCTGATCCAAACAAACCCCTAAATCCGGCAGAAATTAGCGCACAGTTTGCACATAAGCAAGTGCGAATCAGTAAAATATTTTATAATTGATAGCTAATATGAGACGTTTGACTCGAGGAATCCAAAGAGCAGCCTTTCAGGAGAGGTGCAGCCCCATTCCCGCTGCCTCCTTCCCGGGAAGGGCAGAGCAGATTGCCCCCAAGGCGATCACCAGGAGCACAACCTGCACAAGGTCAGCACCCTCACCAGAGCAGGGATAATGAGGGCTTAGCAGCAAAACTATAAGAAGGATAACAGAGGAGTGGCGAAGAAAGAGCATAGTAAGATTTTAGAAGAATTTTTTTTGGACAAACAGCGCTGTGCACCGCTTAGTCAAGAGCCACCTATGGAGCTAGGTCAAGCACCAGAAACTTAGAGGGCCAAACCATCCGACTCAAAAATATCCCAAAAGCACAGCATGCTTACCAGGATTAAGAGGGGGGTAATTAGCCCTTATATTTACATCGTACAACTATTTCATTTGAGCTGGATCGCCAACTGCTCTGTTTATTAGTGTAATTCACGATGGGCATCAGGATTTGGAAGATGTTTTTCCTTTGGCCTAATCCAAGTTAGTTAGGCACACTACTAAGATCTCTATTTTTCCATCATCCAAGAAACTTCCTAAAGAGAACCCTGCTTGGAAGAGCAGCTACACATTCACTGTGGAGCAGAAAAGCCGTAAACTACCACTAAGGAATCCCGCTCTCTCGGAATGCGGGAGCTGACAGGCTTCCTTGGCTGCCTGCTCGCATTTACCAGGCCTGAAAGCGGCCACAGGGAAGCAGCTCTGCTGGGAGCAGAGCCCCCAGGGCCTCTGCAAGTGGCAACTGGCCCGTGCTGGGCAGGGTCACGGGGGCATCGGGACAGGTGGGAGCAGGAACAGGCTCCGGGCTCTCGTGCCGGGGAATCTCGCACCGTTTCCTGTACCTTCCCCCTCCTTCCTGCCTTTCTCAGGATGACCCGAGCTGCAGGCTGGAAACTACCACAACCACCTAGGGACCTCTTTTCCTGTCCTCGGGCTCCCGAGGGTGCTGCATCCTGGAGCTCCCCCCACGCGGCAGCCCCTTCCCGCTTCCTCAGCCGGGAGCCATCCCCTTTCCTACATGACAAGCAGCCAGCACAGGCGCCAAGGGCCCCTCTCCAGGCTGCACCAGGAGCCGCTACCCTCCCTGGCTGCATCCCTGGCTGCAGCGAGTGCCCAGGAGGGGCAGGGGCAGCCCAGGGGCCCCGCACGTATTCCCTGCTCCCCAGAGCTGAGGGGCTCCAAGGGGGCCAGGGCAGAGAGTGGAGCAGCCCAGGCCTGCATCTCCTCCCAGGAAGGGCCCCTGCCCTGGGACTGGTGGCTCAGGTGGCACCTGCCCCGGTAAGGAAAGAGCCCAGCTTGAGGAAAACCTTTCACCTGTGATCTCGGGGTTTATCTGCATCCTCTGCTCAACCTGGTTTATCCACAACACGTCGCTTTAGCAGCTTCTCCAGCCGCTACTGTAGGTGCCACTCCTGTGCTGGCTAATTTTGATTACATCTTCACAATGTCAAAGTTATCGAGCATACAGCACGACATGGAGCAGCCTATTCTGATATTTTCTTCCTTTTCCTGATGCTACAGGCCACATAGCTCCCAAGCACTAAATTAATCAGCGCCTCTCCTCCTCCAGGCTGTTTTCCATCACAAGAAGGTGTCTTTCAGGAGGGCAGGCTGCTCATTTTGTCACAACTTACTGTAAAGGGTGAATGGGAGTGATTATGTTATTTCATTTTGGCATAGGACACAGGCTGTATTAAAATACACAAGTAGATTCAAAATTAGGTACTAAATACCTAATCCACTTTGTAAGTTAATAGTTTATAATTTAATCCTAACACGTCAGTTTAAATTTTTACTGTTTGGATCTTGTCCTCTCTCCAAAAACAGTTGCTCTTTACATTTTAAAACCTGAATTTTACCCAAGGACTCTTTTCTCCCATTAAAATCAACTAGGTTATCCAGGGACAAACATTGCTAGTTTTTTACAGAACTGAGCAAGCTAAAACTGCACTATTCTTTCTCCAGTGCTTAGAAGCAAAGCACTGAGCAATGTCAGTGCCAGTAATAAACACGACAGATCTTATTCATGTTATCAAAATGTTTTCCATCTACCTAATCATATCACAATATATATTCAATTGCATTAATTTTATTCATCTCAGTTACTGTAACACTTCCCTTCTAGAGTTAGCACTGCTCAAGTATTGTGGCTTGACTGATGGTTTGGGCTGTTGATTCACTGAAAACCTTGATGACCTGCATCCCTGGACAGATTTCCCAACCTGCGGCATTGCCGCAGCAAGCCACACTTTCCTCCCATGGATTTAAAATCCCACACGCATCTGAGCAGGCTGGGAGGTGGTCCCTGGGGGGAAACTGCTCTTTTAATCCCCTCCACACGGAGGGGAGACCCACGGAGGGACCTGAGCATTGGGCAGGTAGGCAGGCAGCTCCGAGGTCGGGCGCAGCCACAGGAACCCAGGCAGGATTCCCAGCCAGATACTTGCTGGCCACGTCTTATTAAGCAAAGCTTCATTCTGGCAAAGCCCTTGCAAAAACGCACTAATTGCATTAAAAGCTCCGCGCCAGGGGCTGCTGGGAGGTGTCCTGCAGAGCGTGGGCTGCTTTGTTCACCTTCAAACCCAGGAGCATCAGGAAGTGTCGTAAAAAGCTTAGCTTAGCTGATCCAGTGTTTAGATTGCAAACATGCACGGGAGATCTGTACAACTTATACACAGAGGGTTTTTTAAGAAATGACTTATAGGCAATCTGGAACATAGTATGTGTGTGTGTGTGTGTGTGTGTGTGTGTCTTTATATACATATATATATATATATATATATAAAATGTTTGCAATATGATAAGCTTAATCAACTGTAATTTACTGGAAAGTTAATTCAGCTAATCAGAACAACATACACTTTTACAAACAACAGCTCTAAACCCCCCACCTATGCTTGCTCGTTCCGTGTTTGGAAAGCAAGGATGTTTTGCAAAAGGAGCAACCAGCAGTGACCTCTAACTTACTTGGCTACATCGCCGCAGCCACGCTAGCCAATAGCCAGCCTGCAAGAGCAGATACAAAGCTCAGTCATTAACTACAATTTTAAACCCTAATACAAATGGATTTTGCAAACTGATTCTGATTAAGCAAGTCTGGCTGTGCTTCCATCTGGAAGTTATATTTTTTAACACTAGCCACGTCTTGAAAAACAGATTCAGATGTTTGGAACAAATTCAGAACAGTTGTAAGAAATTCTAGGTACAAATGAAAAAAAAATTGAGCTTTAATGTCTTCTTCCCTTTGGTTTTCTTTCAAGTGAGCATTTGTAATCAGGGCGTTTGGGGAGCTGAGGGGTAAGGAAAGAATCTGTGCGAGTATCTGTGACGCAGCTACTCATGCAGAGCGGCACTTGGTCCTCTCATGCTACTCTGGAGTATTTTAAGTCTATTCTGATAAAGGGACATGATGACAATAGAAAAAAAGCCAAGAAACTGGGCTGAAGCAGCTGACCTATCCAGGAAGATCTTGTCCTAGAGAAAGTGTTTTTATATGAAACAGTAAAATGAATATATAATCCCAATAAGAATACACAAACATCTATATGGAAATGCCTTTTTAAAAAGCAAGCCTGAAAGCCCATGGGTTATGTCAGTGTGAAAGTGTCCAGCAGGTTAGTACAGCTTGTAACAGCACCAAGTAGCTCATTTCTTCCTTTAGGTAAAACCTCCATCAAACCTTTCTTCTCTAAACCTCCCTCTCTGGATTTCAGTTGCACCAAAAAATTCCTGTTGAAGCAATTTAATTTCTTAATACACAAGCCACAATCAATGTCAGATCAACATCAGAGGAAAACAAATTAGTTCTGAAATCTAACAGATCCCAGAATATTTATGCCTTGAAAAATGAGCCCTGTTGGCTATGACAAATATGTCTGCATATTTAGGGATAATGATGAAGCCATAAACAGGAAGCCCAAACAAGGGAAGCACGCGTGAGCATTCCTCAAAACAGGCTGTTGTGGATGGCAGATGGTAACTGACAAAGCAAGATTTCATCCCCTCCCACTCTGCTTGGCACAAACCTCCTTGAAATCCCACAAACACACCATTTTTCTCCCAAGACAAACATTGATGTTTTGACCTACCTGGTCTTTTTGCTGGTCTTCGGTTTTGGCGTGGCATTTTTTGCTTTCTTTTCCTTTGGCTCTTTAGGGGTCTTAGGGACTTTGGGGGTCTTGGGTTCCTTCTTCTCCTTGGGTTCTTTAGGATCCTTCGGTTCTTTTTTTGTCTTGGGCTTTTTCTTCTTCTTCTTCTCTTCTTGAGAGATATCCAACGAGTTCCTCGTTAGGTTCTGGCTGTCAAGTCCCCCGGGAAAGTCCTCCTTAGCAAAGCCCTTGCTGGGCCCTTCGGCAGCGATGTGATTGTTCTTCTTCTTCTTCTTCTTCTGCGGGGGCTGCGGCTCGGCCGACGGCAGGTAGTCGTCGCCCGGCGCGAGCTGCGCGTTGGCGCCGCTCACCTGAGTCATGTCCGGCACCGGGTTCTCCAGATAGGGCTCCGACGGAGAATGCTGCGGAGACACAGGAATAAACGGTAGGTTTCTAACGTTAAAGTCTAAAACTTTGCAGGCAGCGCTCGCTTTTGGAGCAAGGTTACACAGGGAGAAAAGACAAAGCAGAAGATTAAACTAACAGCCTCGCTGAAACACCCTGCGCTGAAAGATTAATCAGCACAACAGCTTTCTGCAATTACAAGAGTGACAGAATGAGCGGAAAGGTTTTCATATAGCAAATGCAAAATTATTCCATAACAAAGCTTGTAAACAAGTGAAAATGTAGAAAATATCTAGGCATTTCAACATTTATGTGAAAATATCTAGGCGTTTCAGCATTTACGTGCAAAAGGCAGGCAATTGTTATTTCAGATATTTGTATATTCAAAGTAGTTGTTAGTAGAATAAATAGCCTGGAACAAGTGATTCAGCTGCACTGGAATTTTGCCCCCTGGGGAAAAGGAACAGTTACAGGTTTGGTTCTAGGCCTACAACAGGAAAACCAACTGTCCTCCTGGCTGCTTTCCCACAAAATTCATCAGGACAGTTTACACCGTTTCAGGTGCGGCACCAGGTGTTTCGATCAACACATGAGGATTGGGCCACTTTAAAAGAAGTGAAACCTTGTTAGGTTTCAAGTAGTCGTAGGCTGTCAGCTTTGTAGGCTTTACGTCAGAGATGCACAGCTCCCTACTTACAGTTGCAATAAGGTTTGTAACTACTCCAGATCGGACAAAGAACTGTCAAGTGTCTACGTTGGCAGGAAGTATTTGCCAGCCTGTGCAGTTTGCTGGAGTTTAGGAAGTGTAGGGAAGTGCAGGTGCGATCCAGCAAGGCCGAGCGCCCGGATGCCCTGCTGGGTGGTAGGGCAGCCCTCTCGTCCTGCCCAGGGCTCTGCTGGACACAGACCCACACACGGACTCCATGCTCCCCACTGCAGCGCCCCAGCACTGCCCCCTGCTCCTCCTCAGCACCTGGTCCTTGGGACTAAAGGGCTCCCCCAAAGACAAGTCATGGGGTGACATCCGATCAATGTCTTTCTTACGGCCATTTTGCCTGTGCTTTTTCTATGTTCCCACTTTTCCCAAAAAATGAAGTCAGGCCTGATCCTGAAATGGAAAAATTCCCTGTAAGACCCAGTCATAAATTCTAGCCATTTCAGATGTTTGGTCCTTGACTCAGGGGGAAGAAGGGTTTGGAGCACACCAGGTTTTCACTTCCAGGAGGAGCAGAGCCCTGCGTAACTGTCCACAATGCTATTGCAGCCCCCTGCTCTCGTGACAGGGCAGGCGCCTCGGGGCCCTGCACACAGGACAGGCCACATGT
>JAUBOD010000805.1:1893771-1905392 GCA_032353885.1 Nothura maculosa
CACAATGCTATTGCAGCCCCCTGCTCTCGTGACAGGGCAGGCGCCTCGGGGCCCTGCACACAGGACAGGCCACATGTACGTGCAAAACGGAGCACGGGTGGGGTTGGAAGGGACCTCTAGAGATCCTCTAGTCCAGCCCTCTGCTCCAGCAGGGACACCCAGAGCACGGGGCACAGGGCGGCATCCAGGCGGGTTTGGAGACCTCCAGATAAGGAGGCTCTACAGCCTCCCTGGGCAGCCTGTGCCAGGGCTCTGGCACCCTCACAGTGAAGAGGTTCTTCCCCACATGCAGGACACACACACTTTCATAATGACCTAGACCTAAAGAAGTCAAACATTGCAGGTGAATTAAAATTTAGAAAATAAAATTCTTAGTATCATCACAGGAGCAAGTGAAAGCAAGCGTATCTGTCCACATATACTAGAGTCACTGTCTGAATTTTAGCAAACCCAGCTGCTGAGGTCCTAACTACATTCATCATTTCTCTCCTGTAGCAAGAAAGCCTCTATCCTGAATAAAGTCCCCATTCCCACAAACTACCCAAGCAAGACAGACAAGGAGCCTACGAGGAGATAAAGACGGCATTTCCCCGCGCCGTGGGAGCGCTGGGCAGCACAGGCCACACTCCACAGCTCCCTATGGAAGACCCCTTGACAGAGGGAAGCGGCAAACTGAAGATCAGGCTCTACTTGATTAATCAAAACTTGTGTGGCTGGCACGTTGTCTTCCCCCATACGCTTTTTTCAGAGGCTCATTTGTGCCCCAGGGCCACAGCCCCAGGGGAAGAGGCGAGTGCAAAGCTGCACGGCTCATGCACCCGCCGTGCTGGCAGCGCTGCCTTCGGGACCCTACTGCAGTGAGACCCGGCCCAGGGGAGCAGCCCCGAAGCTGGAGCAGCCCCTGCAGCCCCTCCGGCGGATCTGAGGCCCCCGGAACACGCACACGTCAGTGCTTCACGTACTCAAGGGCTTGCTCTAGGACAGAGAGGCCAACGAGCATCAATGAGCAACGTTTGGTTGCTTTCACAATAGCATTTTTACCTCTTCCTAGACATTTCTGTATGGTCAATAGTCTTTGTCGCCTCCCCATCCCTTTCACTTTTGCAGGATTTTTAAGAAATGGTGACAGGTCCCCAAAAAGAAAAAAAAAGTCCTAGGAAAGAACAGAAATTCCCAGTGCAGCCCGTATTATCTTCCATTTGATAGCTCGTGCATTGCTGAGTTTTCCTGAGACAGCAACTGCAAGTTTCACGCAGGTCTTCACTGAGCTGGCCCCAGTAACACTCAGTCCTGCTCTTGAGCCACTACTGTTCACTTACCACATCTAACACATGAGATTTAAGTTTTCCTTTCTATTTATTGGTTAAATCAGAATTCAGCAAGTACCCCAGGTTGGGAGCTACAGTACCTGCCTGCAGTATTAAAAGAGGGACTTTTGCAAACTGTATGTATGTTTCACTGTGAAGTGAGTGCAGCTTTTTAGAATGAATCAGAGCTGTTAGTTTCATTTTTCATCTTAAAAAAGGCCTATCAGCTCATCTAGTGAATATCAAGAACTGCCACAGGCCTAAAACCACCATCTAAATTTAGATCTACAAAAATTTCAAGGGCGCGTCTACATCAGTTACATGTGTGTCAATGAAATCCATACAAGCAGGTTTTATGCTCGAATATTAGCTTTTCACTCCAATAAGGAGAAAAAAGTGCCTTTCTTCTAGACTTTTTCAATGAGGGAATCTTAACAATTTGTGAAAAACAGTGAGAGAGGTTGCGAGTGAGACATACAGCCTGCCCAGCCTGCCTGTCAGCATTAAGCTTCCACAATTTGCCATTTGCAGTTTTAATGTAAAGTTTCAACATGAGGTCAAGCAATGAGCACCGAGGGATCCTTTTCACACTGTATGACCCAGTAACCTGAGTGGGGTAAAGTGAATTCAGAGCAACTCTGGAGGACACCAGCCTGCCAATATTCAGGGTCCTCACTGCCTCACAACTCAGCCGCAAGAGCCATTCCCAACACCCTCAGAAACTACTTTGTCTACATGTTACCTGCAAATATGAATGAATCTGGAATATAACAAACAGTTACATTACCTATATATATATTTATATATATAAAATTGTTTCACACCATTCACAATCCCTAAAACACTAAGCTACAAAACGCCAAGTCTGCCTTAATTTGGCTTCATCGGAGTTTCTCATCGTTTGAGAACGCATCCCTTTTGCCACACCCCACATGGCAGTTTGCTCCATTCTATAATTCCCCTGGATAACTCGGGACTAATCTTGCCATTTCTCCCCAACCCCAGCCCGCTGGTGCTTTCCTGGCAGGCGCCTTTGCAATATTCCCAAACTGTCTCTCCGTAACTGACAACCCTACATTGCTCCCTAGTGTGAAGCTGTGTAGAAGCAGCACAAGCGCAGGGAGAGCAGAGCAGCAGCAGCCCGAAAGCTGCATTGCTGCAGCCCAAACCACTTGTCTCCCCTTTGAGACAGGAGAGGAGCAAGAAGAATAGGCTCTCATTAGTAAATAGCAGTTTAAGCCTCCTATAGGGAATTATTTCCAATAGTTCTACTTCTCTAAAGCTGCATTGGATTAACTCTAGCTACAGGGTCGCAACTTCTGCATCACAGAAGCCCCTTTTCCCCCTGACAAAATTCTTAGATGTGTATTACTTTTTTTTCTAACCAAAAACTGAAGAATTTATCTGCATACTTCATTCAAATCACTTCTCCTGCTGCTTTCTGTGATAGGCAAAGCTATAATTTAGCATGTTGGTAGAGAATTTAATCTTCCGCAGGAAAGAAATCAGTAAAGATTAATGACAAATAGGTATTAATCCTATTTAATACTGCAGAATTCCTTCTGCTCTTATTGGCAATCAGGTGAAGAAGGTGCTCAGAAATCCCGGTGTGTTTACCAGGCCCGCATCTCCCCCGTGTTTTGGCGCAAAGCTGGGTTTGTAAACATTGAACCCGGAGCAGATGGCCAGGTTTAATCACGCCAAGAAGCGGGGCTGCGGCCTCCTGCGCTCCGGGCCCCGCTCGCTGCGGCCGTTTCGTTGCACAAGGGACCTTTGCTCATCAATTCCCGCCGCCTGACAGGTGATCGATGCTATTAACGGGCAATATCCCAATGCAGGGCGCACTTAAACATCCCGGCTTATTAGAACCAAAGAGAATTTTTCAAGCCCTCGGAACGTTTTAAGTAATTTGCAGCGCAACAGGCTTGCCTGGACAGTAATCTGATTCTTTGCAATAATTAGAAGTCAACCCTGCTGGGGGAAACGGTAGCTGAAAAATTTCTTAGGGGGTGGAAAATCCAGAATTCAAGCATGAGGGTGAACTTAAAAATAAACTTGAGCCAGGGAGATTCGAAAAAGCCAAGCAAAGAGGAGGCCTGTGCTGCACTGCCTGGCGCGGGCTGGGATGCGAGCTCTGCCTCCGAGGCCCGCGGAGCCGGGAGGTGCCGCAGGCGAGGCCGGATCCAGGACCTGTCAAGCAGCAGCGGCTCCGCGTGAGCCCCAGAGGCATGAGGGTCTGTGAGGGTCCGTCCCCCCAGAGGCACGAGGGTCTGTGAGGGTCTGTGCCCCCCGAGCAGCAGCTCGAGCCAACGCGGAGGCTCAAGGAGCCCGAAGCAGGAGCAGCACCGTAGGGGACGTCATACAGGTAACTTTGCCCCATGTCAGCACCAGCGCCTCCCTTGAGAGTTCACTTTGTTTCTACCAGGACTACTTTGATTTCTTTCAGGTGTATTTCCATATTCCCTACCCACTCCCATTGATTTGGGAAAGACGCACTGGAGCCACATTTTATTTAAGTTTTCTCACATTTTGATTTATTCACTAGGTTGTATAACAGTAAAGCAAGCACCAATTGGTCCCCGCTGCCTCCAAAACAAAACCTCTGCTGCACCTCTGGCAATTTTCCCTCGAGGTAAATCATTACTGAAGACTCCCCTCTGCAGCAGCCACAGCTCTGTGAAGTTATCACCTTCCCTTTGGAAAAGTTAACCAGCAACTTGTGCCCAAGGAAAGTTCTCCCGAAGCACCAGAGGAGCCGCAGCCCCACACGGGTGGCAGCCAAGCGGGGCCTGCCCCAGCAATCTGCCCTTCAACACTCATGAACTGATTCACCATCCACGTGTGAGTGGGAAGCACAAGTCACGCCTCTCCCACGAGCAAACCCCCAGGAAAGGCTCCCCGTGGACGCCTGCCCCCTTTCCAAGCTGGCTGCTCTCCACTCTCCGCTCACCTTCCCGCCGTCGGCGCGCTCAGCACACGGAAGCGTCTCGCGGGCCAGGCCGGCACACGCTGCTCCCTGGCCGCATTGCCAAGGGCGCTGGGAAAAGCTCCGAGCACCCAGGACTCGGCGCCCCCTCAGCCATCCCCCTCGGAGCTGCGTTTGCCAATGTTGGAGCTCTACCTTTCTTCTATGATAAGTGACGTCCAGAGATATCCTCAAGGATACTCCCGCACCAATAACCACTTTTTTTTAAGTGGTTCACCATCACCAAGAAATTCCTCCTCCTTGTTCATGAGGGAGCCCTTCAATTGTTCTGCAACCACTGGTTTGATTCCAACTATGAGGTTTTTAAGCACACTATTACTTGTTGTAGGAAAATACTTGGCAGACCACAGAGTATTCTGGGCGAGATACTGCTTCCTGAAAGTGCTGGCATCCCGCCCTCAGGAGCCCCTCTGGACTTGCAGCTCCGGAGAGGCACCGGGCCCTTACAAACCTGCAAGTGTCACCATTGACTCTTCCCACAGTAAAGGAAAGGCCATCACACACGAGAAGGAAAGAAATGACGTCAACAGGAATCTTGTAATGTACTAGTTCTGTTGCCACATTTCCACATTTCTGCGAAATGCAAAGATGCATCAAACCCAAGTTCTGTCAACACCTTCTCAGCAAGAAGTCATTTGAGAACTGAAATGTGCTGTGTGTCACACAATGGTCACGGTTGGAAGGGACCTCTAGAGATCATCTAGTCCAGCCCTCTGCTCCAGCAGGGACACCCAGAGCACAGGGCGGCATCCAGGCGGGTTTGGAAGATCTCCAGAGAAGGAGACTCCACAGCCTCCCTGTCACCTTGACAGAAGCAGTTTTACCAAAGTGCTACTGCAGCATCATTTTCTGACAAATGAACTTTCCTACCCTATTAACAGAGACTATTTAAAAACAAAACAAAATACAAACAAAAAAATATAACAACAACAACAACTGTGACTCAAAGTTAGTATTTTTTGACTCAAAAGTGTTCAGGAGAAAGTCTGAATCAAAACAACCAGTTTCTTTGCCGGACGGCCGCATCCTAACAGTGGAGCAGGAACAATTTTGTCCTGGCTTAAAGCCTTCAGCCATCGCCACAAAAATCAGTCCACTCTCATTCGGTGCAGCTACAAATCTCACCTGCCTGTTGTGCAGGGAAATGAAAGGTGGACTCTCAGAGATCCTTAACTGAGTTTCAGCACAACTGCAGCATTAGGATTATTCACTCTGCGGTGACGTACTCTATGGAGTAACCCCGATTGCAAAAGATGCATGACACCAACGTGGCCATCCAAAAACCAAAAATCCCATTATGGTTTATAGCAACCATATGTAGCAATACTGTTTCGCTCTTGCATAAAGGGAGAGAATAGCATTACTAAACCTATGGAATATCTGCCAGTGAAGTGAGCACCGAGGAGCTTGTTCACAGCTCAAAAACAACTAAATATCCCATGGCAAGAGGTCATCTTGTTGCAGATCACCGGATGTTTACCAGACAATTTCAAACTGCTTCCAATTCTAAGATAATGGAACGAATATTCTCCCCATTACCTTTCCACACAAGAAACCAAAATAATTACAAGACTGATTATTTCACACCTGCTAATGTGGTGGCCCACAAGAGCAGCATTCGGTCATGAACCAGGCTACAGCACACAAGCCTCAAGTGCGAGAGCGGCGCTGATGGAGCGAGGCAGGTTCCAGGCGCCGCACGAGCGGCCGGTTCAGCGGCCTGCCACGCTGCTCCGCTCGGCTCCGCTGGGCGGGCAGGCCGGGCATTCCCACCCGGAGCATCTCGGAGCAGCAGCGGAGCACACGCTCCACGACAGCGCCGCATCGGGCCCATCCCGCTTGTCCCAGGGCCAGGCTCCCTCCCGCGGCCTCGGCGCCCTCGGCCACCAACATCCCCCTCCCCAGCCCTGAGGCTCCCGGGCGGAGGCGTGCTGGGAAACGGGCCTGGTTCCCACGCAAGGTTAGGGCCGTGCACTACCCAGGCAGTGTCTGAGACACCGAACCCTGGCCAGAGGGCTCCTGGGATGAGCTGGCTGCCCACAAGGTTCATTGCCGGCCTTGGCTAGCCGGCTCCTCTGGAACAAGACGAGGGCTGCACAAGGGCGGGCGAGCCGGGAAGCCAGGCAACAGGCTAAGCGCAAGTCGGGATGGAAGAGTTGCCAGAGCCCCTCAACCACCACCACAGCCTCCCATGAAGAGAGCCACGGGGAGGGAGTCACCCATTTGGCTGAAAGAACGATTTTGAAATCTGTTATCCCGATATACAAGCCTTTGGAAGACTAGCCTAATATTTTAGTATACACGTAGCCCAAGTTCTTCCTCAGGCTTTGAGGGTCAAAATATACATACATACATACATATATATATATGTATGTGTATATATATATACACATGTATACATATATATACACACACACACATATATAAATATATATATTTATATATATATAATATATAAAATAGAGCATAAAAATATATATATGTAATTTTTTACTATCAAAGAGTTTTATTTATATATATTAAGATGAGATAAATCAGATCATTTCCTCTGATTCTTGGGCACACGTAGTGTCACGCTTTAAAACCAAAGTTGATGAGAAAGGACGAGAACCCCTCTGTCTTTCCCGCCCTTTTCTCCTCCCTCCATGACCAGAGGTCTTTCCAGACAGCTCCTGATTGTTGAACACGCAGCAAGTTCTCCTCTTCCACAAGGGAGCAATTTCAGCCTTATATCGCCATCATCACCGATTACAGCTCTGTGATGTCAGGTATGACTGTGATTTTACACCCAACCTCCAAGAAAACTCCAGCAAAGCTGGACTTTGACGGACTTGGTGTATTAAAGCCTAACAATTGCAATTAAAGCAACGGATGTTCCCTAAAATTTTGTTTTTTTCACCCAGACAACAGTTTGTAAAAGTGGCCTTGATTAGCTGAGGTCTCCGGCTAGCAACACGTGGCTCTGCTCTTGCTCAGCTCTGAAGCCCAGCAGAAGAACATTTCTGGTATCTGTATTTTCCCTTCTAGTCCCAGCCTCAGAGGGAAGCTTAAAGCCCAGGCTATATGTGTAATTACATGGATTTCGCTTTCAGAACGTTGTCTCTGGGCTTTTGACTCACAGCCACAAATTCAGGTAACATGTCCTTACATCTGCCCAAGGCTGAACACCAAGAGGGGAGGGCAGAGGAGAAGCCCAGAATCAGCAGGAGCTTTCTCCCGGCTGAAGCCAACCACCACGAGGCCAGGCAATATTTTACTCCTACTGTCTGTCCGGCTGTGTCTAAGCACCCCGGCCTCAGAAATGGCAGCCATTGCACGGGCACCCTGCGAAGTCTGCCCCGCTCCTGGCAAAGCCGGTAGGAAACGGGTCAGAGGCTGGAAGCCGAATCCAGAGGAGGGAACAGCAGCAAGGGTCGAACGGAGACGCGCGGTCACGCGGACAGCTGGGATTGGGGAGCGTGGGCGCTTCCCACCTCCATCCCCCTGGGGCGGCACGGCTCCAACACCAGCTCTTCCCAGCTCCAGCCCATCCTCCCCACTGACCCTCCGGCAACGCCACCCGCCCCTGTCCAGGGCCCCCCAGTGCCCATTCTGCCCGGGTCTCCTGGGCACTCCCCTCCCCACTGGGTCCCTTGCTCCCCACCAGTGCTTAGGACCTGGCACTCTGGTGCTTTCCTAACTCCTCTCAGCAAGGCCTGGGAAAGAAGAGTCCAGCCTTTGGCTTAGAGCTGCTTTCGCACTGCCTCCCTGTCCCTCTTCCCTCGCTCCAGCATCAGGCGCTAGAGCCACCAAACAGGCACATTTAAGAGGCCAACATTTCAACCAACAGCTGAACAGCAGCAATCGCCCAGCAGATGAAGAGAGGAAGTTGCAGGAGAAGCCTGAATGAGCCCTATCGGCTCCACCTGCAAGCTCGGTTAGGAAAAGGGAGCAAAGGTGCCCCTGAAGACGCAAACATACATCGTGCTCTCCTAGCTCAGGCTAGGAAAAAAACCTGGGAAAACCCAGATCCAAGGAAAAGGGGAAGAGCCTTTGCTGGCTGAGGCTGCCGCAGGAGCCCTGGCGAGGCTGGGCCGTCCCGCGGATCCACGGATACTGCTGCCCTGCGCGCAGGGAAGCTCCTGCTTAAGGCCCTGCCGGCCTCCACAGCACCATCTGTGTCACGGATTAAATAATTTCCACTTAATGGAAATTAAATGTCATTAAATAATAAAGTTTTCTGAGCTCTTTCATGGCTTACAGCAATATTTGTGCATTTCACCACGAAGTCCTGCATATACGTCTCACTAGGTTCAGGAAAAGTGGGTTCACGGTATTAACAGAAACCCCAGCACTACCACATAGTGCACTTGAGACTTAGCAGGGCTAACAAAATGCATCAGCAACACCCAGGAAGGAAAATTAATCCCATTCCAAAACAATTCTATTTAATTTCCTGGCTTTAGGGTTGCTGACTTGCCTGTTGCTGTGATGTGAAGGGTCTCTTCTCAGAAAGTAACCAAAAAAATAAAAAGCCTCATTTGGAAATAAGCTTTCTGACATGGTGAGATGATGCCCACAGGAAATCAGTCATCTTGTCTCTACTATTTATGTCATTCAAGCAGCCAAGATGCTTTCCTTGCTGCCAGTTCCACCTCACAGTCCACATGAGCAGGCTTCATACCAAACAAATTCAGCTTTAAATGGTCTAAAAGTGAGCATTGTATACCACCTTGCTAATGTTATTCCCTTACAAACATCTCTATAAAAGAAACAGTCCCATCGACCTCCATTTGTGAGAAAACTACCACTTTTTTCCTGGTTCTCCCCAACCAGCAGCCGGGGTGACTCCTCCAGCCCACCCGCAGTAACCCCCAGCGTTACTGCAGCCGCAATACAGGCAGCGATGCCGGTCTGTGCAGCCGGGATACAGGATTTAGGAATCAGCCTTCAAGACTTGAAAGTAAAAACCTCTAACTTGTTTCATTAGTGGACATGGACCTGGGTGTTTCTTAGCACAGAACATTTTACAACTCAAATGTACAGACTGAGCCTCCACCTGCCAACTCTGCAGCTTGGAGCTGCACGGACACAAGCTCTGCAATGTGTGCCTGAGGTTCCAGCCTCGCACGCTCTGCTGCTCGCGCTGCTGCTTCGTGACACAGCCTTTCAGCGGCCACTTGAACGTGCACACAGCTCCTCCCCGACTGCACCTGCAAACAAGAAGCACTAGGTACGGCAAAAAGAAGCAGTCCCTCTTGCCCTCATGTCCCAAATAAGTTTTAAGAGTAAAAAAAAATAAAGTGAATCATTTTTTCCCCTCTCCTAACTCAAAAACAAATAAATAAATACCTGACATCTTCCATTCAGTTGGCTTTCTTACATTTGCATTGATTTTAGATAGACTCCTAAATATCAAGTAAAAGCAGTAACTCTAAAATAAAGTTCCAATTTCAAAAAAACTCAACCTTTCAATATGTCAGGCTGATCAACTCATCAAAATCTGAGGTCAAGAAATAAAATCTTTAACAATGGTGCCTTTCACATCAAGGAGAGCTATTTTGTGAGAGGTAAACTGCTGAAGATTCAGCAGTGGCAACTAAAAAAGCCAAGAGTCTGAACGGCTCCGTGGCCGGGTCAGGCACCTCCGCCTAGACCAGGCTCCATCACAGCCCTCAGCTCACCCTGTGGGAAGAGGATCACAGGATGGTTGGGGTTGGAAGGGACCTCTAGGGAACATCTAGTCCAGCCCCCTGCTCCAGCAGGGACACCCAGATAGATGAGCAAGAGGAATCAGTATTTTTAATCAGTATTTTTAAATGCTCCTGTAAGGAAAATTGTTCTTTAAGGCAATTGCAACTCTTAACAGTAGCTTCAGCTTCTTCACATTCCTAGCATTAAGTAAGAAACATTAAAGAAGCCACTAAGCCCGTCAGCATAAAGCCACCACCCCAGGTTTAATTCATACACATTTCCAGACTTCAAGTATTTCAGTATTTCTATGCTTTCTGCCATATTATTACAGCTAACTTGGGGCTTCAATTATATTTACATGAAACAATGTAAGACTGTATAGCTGAATACTAAATAAATTTGTGTTTAACCACAGGATGCCTATAAACAACTGGCGCAATGGAACAGTGAGAAGAAAAATAAATAATAAGATGTATCTCAGGATGATTCCCAGGAAATACAGGGAAGTATCTGTGCCCTGATACATGGCTACACAGCTCTGATCATCCACATGACTTGCAATTAGCCAAAGCCAGCAGAGGTGAGCACTGCCTCGAAGGAGAAAATTGGGAGAACTCGGGGATTTTTGATAGGCTGCTACTTAGGACATCAGCAGGTCCAGGAAAGAGGAACGAAGGCAAAGGGTAAAACTGGCACAAGAACAAACTGGGTGGAAAAGCAGCCACAGCTAAACGCAGGGTGGCCAGTCAGCTGCAGGCAGCAGCCCAGCAAGGAGCCTGGTGGGCAGGTTCCTGCAGGGGGAGCGTTCCAGCCCAGGGGTGAGGAGCAAGAGCAGCTCTTCCTAAGCTGGGGCCTGTGAAACTGCCGGCTCAGCTCAATGGCCAAGACAACCTTCTCGAGAGCTTTGCTCCTGCTGACAGCAAGATTCCTCAGCAAGGTCTTGCTTAGATTTAAAAATATACATTTAACAAATGTAATTTGAATTATGACAGACACTAAATATTTAGGTTCAGAAATGAGCTAAATATGTTTGAGCCAGCTATTCAGGCCCAGTTTTCAGGGTGGCTCTATCAAGCATAGCTGGTAAGACAGGCTTTTGGGTACCTACACCTTTACACCAGACCTGCAGCACAAGGCTGGCTGCCCCAAACGTTTTGTAACTAGATCCATCCGTGTGTCTGGGGAACAACAAAAATCCCCCATAGGCTTCACTCTGATCAGAGTGTCAAATCACTGCAGTTCTGAGTACTCAAATATCATACAGAAAAGCTCCATGATTTTAAAAACATCTCATTACTGCTTGAAATAGAGGGCTCACTTTAAACCAAAGGCTCTGAAGCTTGTGCTCTTTCGCAGCAGCACATGTGCAGAGCTTTCCCCAAACAACATCGAAGCCATTTTTACTTTTAGGCATTCTAGATGGTAAAGATCTCAGAAAAGCAGAATTAAACAATTCCTAGTAGTTTGTTTACAAAGTTATAATATTTAAATATTAATTATATGACTGAGTTAGTGCCGAAGATAGTGGCTTCCAATTGTCATGGCTTAAATTGCAACAAAAACATAACCAAAAGGCTCTTGAGATAATTTTCAAAGAATCACGGAGTCACAGGATGGCTGAGGTTGGAAGGGACCTCTAGAGATCCTCTAGTCCA
>JAUBOD010000805.1:1911383-1923785 GCA_032353885.1 Nothura maculosa
AAAAAAAAAAAAGGAGGAGGAATTCATTCCACAAGTCCAGACCACATCAGCATCTACAAGATACAGACACACAAAAGCTCAAGGAACAGGGGTATTCAGAAAACTCTCGCAGAGCATATTTGGTGCAAGTCCCACAGCTTGCTCAGACGACACCATTGCTTTTCCGAGCAGTGTTTTAGCTTCACAGTTGTTTAGTTACCAATTCTTGAATTATAATTCAATTGTCAAAAGTCAAAAACACAGGCCCAGCAATCTGAGAAAGAAACTGGCCTTAAAAATAATAAAAAACCAAAACACACATACGCCGTACTTAAGAGTTCTGTGGAGAAAACTAATCCATTTACTCTGATAAGAAAAGAAAAAGGAGGAAATGGGCAAGTTTCTAACAGTACCATCCAAGCTACAAGCAAAGGCAGCACTAATGAGTAAGCTGAACTAATGAGTTTAAAACAAATGGATGCCTCAAATTCCATGTACAAGAGGAGAACAGGAGGACTAGGAAGCTTCATAGTAAAAGGCAGCAAATTATCGCTTCAGCTGGAACTCATTCATTATCAAGTTTATCACAGAACTAAACAATAATGATAATAATAATAAGCATTCTTCTCATTTGGCCCAGGTCTCTATCTTTAAGCTGCCCAGGCTTACGGCGGCGATGCAGACATCAGGGCCTGTGCTGCACTCCCACCTTTCAGTCATGCAGAGAGCTCTCTGAAGGCAGAGATATAAATGTATTTGAATAAATCTAAAATAGGAGAGCGCGTTCATTCATGTAAAAATAAGACGACTGCCAAGTCCCTCTGAAAGATGACTATCAACAGATTAAAAACCCTGCCGTGCTGAACAGCAGCATTATTATTAAGGCAGAAGGTGCTGATGATTTCAGGCACACCAGGGCCAGGTCACAGCGCCCTACGCACACCCCCATGCAGCAGTGCTGGGGAACGGGTTTGGCAGCTCTGGGCCTGCAGAAGGAGCCTGCTCAGGTGCCCTTGTGTTCTCATGCTAATGCTGCAGGCCCGGAACTGAGAATGCAGCAGCGCTAACTATGTTCAGGACTCTCACATTAGGACACCCTAAGGAAAAAGCACCCTTAGACTTGCTTGCATCTCCTCAAGTCCCTTAAAAATGCACAACAAACCCCACTAGATGTTACAAATCTGTGGCCCAGAGGCCTAATTCACTCCCAAGTCACTCTAACCCCTGTACATGCAGAAGTATACACAGCCTTTTCAAAGGTGAGGTGCTCATATTGAGACATCCACAGCCTTGCTAATTAGTAGACTAGAACAAGGCTAAGGGCTCAGGCCCGTGAACTTCTGTGGGGTTGGTATTAATTATGACTTCCTTTGAGAGAACCCGATGTGAACTGGCTCACGGTTGAGCCACATGTCACCATAACACAGTCCTGCGTAGAGCTGAAATTACTTCAATGTTTTTAAACGAAAGCAGCTTTAATGGCCTACTTTTATTTGGCAAATTATAGCTAATTACATTGCGTGCCTTGCTCAAATGCAGACGTTCCTCAGAGCCCTCAACAAAATACAACAGGAGCTTGTAAACATCCAAAAATATGTTATAGTTACTAGCCCTCCTTTCAGATGAATCCTAGGGATTTTCCTCTCAACTTTTCATTCATTTTTCTCCACCAAATCTGACTTGGTTTAGGACTTTTACTTTATAATAACATACTATTGTAATCTACCATCTAGTGGGTTTTTTTTGTCTAGCCTCACACCTTTACCAACCCTGTCGATATCCACTAGTTTGCTGGTCCAAGAACACTTGGAAAAGGAGAGAACAATTTTGAGGGCCAGACAGGAGGTTTTGCTGCATGACTTCCGAATCCAAATTAAAGAAAGGACACCGCTAGTGGTCAGGAATTTTTAAAGACTTTGGGACTTCTACTGATTTAGAGGGGAGAAAAATATATAGTCTACAGATTGAAAGATAATTGGTTATGAGAAGAGTAAGGAGAAAGAGTCTGTCTCCTCTTCCTGTTTTCTGTTTCTACCCCTTAGGAAAGTTAAAGCAGGCAGGGGAACTCCACGTGTCGCTCCCAGCCGCTCCAGCGCCAGCCATGCGGAGGCTCCAGCCTCCTCGCTCGGGTCTAAACCCAGCTGGGCAGCACAGGAAGAGCCTGTCATGGGGATGACTCTGCTGGTGACTCAGCAGGACTTTCCCTGTCCCTCCCTCCTAGGGAGCACTGGAAATTTCAACCCAATGCACTCCCACACAATAAGGCTACCAGCAAAAGGACCACAGGCAACCAAAGGTGGGGACACCAAACAGGCACCTTCACACAAAGTAGTGGGTATCTTAACCCAGGAGCCCTCCACACTGTCAAGTTCCACCATTTAATCTAGCATAGAGCCTTTAAACCATAGTTATCCTTTGCTTAATTACTCCCACATTCAACCACAAATACTGTAGACTGTATTTGTGGGCTATGTTTAATGAATAACACTCAAAACTTACTCCACACAGTAGCTCTGGGTATGTAAGTTCTGCACAGCATTGCCTCCAAGACAGCCTAATGTTGACAGGAAACATCCTTACACTCAGTCTTTCACTAATAAAACCCCTGAGAACAGTGATGAAATGTGCAAGCAAGTGTAGCGCCCCAGGCCGTGTGCGTGGAAGGGACACGAAGGGGACACGAACGGGACACGAAGGGGACACGCAGCAGCTGCAGCCTCGGGCCCGGCTCTCGCCGCGGGGTCTCCAGGCGCAGGCCTGGGCGGCCCCACGCGCAGCCTGGGCACTGCCCAGCACCGACTGCCTGCCCATTGCCACGCCGAGCGAGCTGCATCGCAAGCGCTTCTCTCAACTCACCCCCTGATCATTTGCTCAACAGCCCAGAAGCACAAAAACAAGCACAAATCCTTGTCTCATATGCACCTTTTCCATGCCTCCTACACCACTCATTTTTTTTCCAGACTTTCTCTCCTTCCTTCTTCCCAAATCAATCCCTCTGCCTCTCCTGTCAAGTGAGCTGCACAGCATTGCTTGCATTATTACAAGGTCCTTCTCCATTTGGTACTTGGCACTCAGCTCTCTACTCTTTGACTATCTTAACAAAAGCAGCCAACTTTGCCATATGCTTCTTCCCTCTTCTCCAGCTCAGTTGGGAACACATTAAAGAGCAAGAGGCTCCGCACAGGCTCTTCCACTGTGAGAACAAGGTGACTCCTGCCCTTAGCTTTGCACTTTGGCCATTCACGTGCCCGTAGCAGAGGCTTTCTTCCCATCTCATGGCCATTGAACTCTTCTAAAAGATCTCAAGGTGGAGTATTTCCACAGAACCACCTCGAAAATCCAGCACAGTAATTGAATGCCCTAATGTTATTGTTCTTCCCATAGGCAGTTCCTATAAAAGCCAAATGCAACAACTCACTGCTAACAAGGTCCTAACAACCTTGCTTAGTTCTCTGCTCCTCCCCTAAACCAGTCGAATTGCCAACCACTTGTATCTCACACCCAAAATGATTTGCCATTTTGTACACAAGAAACAACCTAACACTGACGGAGTAATTTCTTTCACATTAAAAGCAAAACTTCATCTTCCTTCCAAGATATCTAAAAACAAAACAGTAATTTGGTTAACCACAAGTATTACAGGCTTCCCATGATAAGTTTAGCTTCAAATCACTCAAAAAAAATAATTACTTAGATGACTTCTGTTGATTTAAAAGTGCAGTGACTTTCATTTCCATTGCTAGATTAATTTTTATTAATTAATTTTATACAAATTAAAACTAACTAGTCATTTAAATAACTGTCTGGAGTGAACAGTCTTCTGCCAAGGGACGAGAAGAACCAAGCCCTGGGCAGGAGGGAAAGTACAGGCCCTGGGTTCCCGCTGCAGAGCGGGGTGTTCACTCCTCTCCCCTGCTCCCAGGGTGTGGGGAGGAGCTGAGCTGCACTGACCTCAACAACAGGATTGGATCCAGGCAGTTTTCCAGGGGGCAACCCCTGCCTTTCGAGGGTTGCATTACTACAGGCAGGTTAACACAGACACATTAAAGTGCTCCTACCATCTCCCAAACTTATTACTTAATGGGAAGGTAGGAAACAAATCACTTGTACCAAATAAAAACCTAACAGAGGCAGCCTAACAGAGAAATTACTTGGCTAGCTACAACTGTTTAAATTACTGATTTTAATCAACTAACTGGAATTTTCATGTGGTTTTCCTCTAATTATTTAGTTTCAACACTTACCTTTGTTCACGTTATTCATCTGCAGTTTAAAGGTCTGTAATAGACAGTAGAGCTCATTTAGATGTCGAGCTGTCTGTATTTTACCTCCTCAGTGATTAAAGGAAAACGAATGTTCCCAGCACGTTTAAAAGGCCTCCCCATTCTACAAGCAGCCCCTCTCCTCCCAAACCATCTGTTGCTGCTAAAAAAAGTTTACGGGATGATCAGAGGAAAACACCGAATTAACTCCTAAAACCAAAGCTCCAAGACCCCACAGCTCTGGAGCCCGGTGCTTATCACAATGGATCTTTGCTCCTTTTTCTCCAGCACTGCTCACTGCTGGCAGGGGAGGATACCAGCGATGCCGTCTTACCTATTCTGGCTTATTCACTATTGCACACAGCTACTCTACTGTTTCTACAGTTTCAAGTTGTCCTTCCCCTCAGGGGGAAGGGATGAAGTCTGCCACCTTGTACCTCTCTTGCCATTTGCCACCTTTCCAAACCCATTTCTCCACTGTATTGCCCCTTTTCCAAATTTCTGCTTATTCTCCTGTTTCCTGAGCGCAGTCTCGAGTGCTTCCCTTTTTTGCAGCTGACGGCCCACGAGGCACCATCCAGACCCTCCTCTGTGGGTGATGGGCCGAGCCCCCTCCTGTGCACATGCAAGGACCCCAAGCCACGTTCCCAAGCAAAGCACGTGCAGGTGGCAGGATGGGAAGGGAAAACGCAGGAAATTTCACTCTCTTTTGTCAGGGACGGACGCTTTTGCCTCCTTTCAGGAGCGCGGCTTCCTCTGCCCTCGCACAAAGTCCCTGCTCCCCGGGAGGCTCCAGCACCCAGGGGCGCCCCTCGGGCTGGGCCGCCCCCCGCTCCCAGCTGCCGCGCAGCGCCGGCAGCTGCCGGGGCGCCCCGTTCCCGGCGGCAGCGGCGGCTCCTGCTGCGCGGAGCGGGAGCAGCCGGCAGGCAGCTCCGCGCGGGGCGGCCGCGCAGCTGCCGCCGCCCGGCCCGGGGCAGCTGCTGCTGCCGGCAGCTACGAGGCCGAGGGGCATCGCCCGCGCCTGCATTCCTGCAATTGTCTCCACAGAGCCGCAGGAGAGCCGCGCCGCGCCAGCCACTCGCCGGGGAAGAAACTGTTAACAACTACATTAACGCACGTTTGGTGTGTTAATAACAACAACACACAGAAACCTAAGTGCCTGATACATCTTGGCCAGTTATTCATCCAGGAGCACAATCTCTTAAACAACTCGGTTGGGGAGTCTCCTTCTTTGGAGATCTTTAAAACCCGCTTGGATGCAGCCCTGGGCCACGTGCTTCAGGTGACCCTGTGTGTGCAGTGGGGTTGGACTAGCCATCTCTGCAGGTCCCTTCCAACCTTAACCATTCTATAATTCTATGACTGTCTCGAGTAAGAGGGAAGGGATAGAAAACCAAAGCATCCCAAAAGCATCTTTTCAGCTCAAGCTTAATGCAACCCGCTAAGCTGCAGAAGGACAAACATGTTAGCATCCCTAGCTTTTAATTAAAAGAATAACATGGAAGTAATATATTTTCACCGAAACCCAGCAGATCGGAACATCAGTAACATAAGACTTCCACGCTGAGGTTTCATTTCAGCCTTAGAAGATCTAATCTGAGTCCAGGATTCACATTTGTTGACTTTTTTCATTTAAACTGCTGCCCTCTCACTCAATGCTGAAAAAGTTCATCCTGGCAAGTTTTTTTCCACATGTAGAAATTCAGATATAATCATCAAAAAATAAAACATTCCTTTAGTATATAAAGAAAACGGTCCGTTTGGTTAAGGCAGCCCCGTTCTAAAATTAACTTTCTCCGACAGCTTTGCAAACACGAACGCTATTAGTTTAAACAGCAGTTGTCACACATGCTCCCCATTTTCCCCTCTGAGGAACCAACAAGATGATTAAAAAAAAGAAGAAAAAAAACAGGTTTTCTGTTCATCCTGTTGCTGTATCAGGCTGTACTTGAGCATCCCGTTACCTTCCGTTCCTGCACAGCAAGACAACAGGGTAGGAGGTAACGAAGGGCAAGGTCAAACAAGAGCAGCTATTTTAAAGCCCCGTGACTCCTGCCCACTGAAACGCAGCGCGGCAACGCAAAGACGCTCCTGTTCCTCGGCGTTCTCTTACCTGAAGGACAGGCACTTTTTGTGGTGTGTTTTGTGGTGACTGGTGAAGCTGTGCCCAAGGCTGGTGATGAGGATGGGGTGGTGGTGAAGACTGATGGTGGATCCCTGGATGAGGCTGCATGGGAGGACAGGTTGGCATCTGCTGCTGAAAAGACTGCTGTTGGCTGGGAAGCTGCTGGCCAGGTAGTAGTCGTTCCTGTATTGCTTGTGGGTCTGCGAGGCCAACGCCTGGACAGCCATTGGGTCTCATGTGCCCTCCCATCTCCCGGGGCGCTGAAGACATACCCATAAACGGCCGATTCTGCTGCATGTTTCGGGGGCCCATATTCCTTTGTCCAATTCCCATGGCACCAGGCGGCTGGTGTGATGGCTGAGGGTGGGGAATATTTGGATAACTGCCAACTTCCATCGGCATTCCAGCGCTACCAGGCCTAACCTGTGGAGGGGGTGTTCCTGCTGGATTACTCATTGCTTTCATAGGTGACATGGGAGGTGGAGAGGCATAAGTTCCCTGAGGCTGTGAAGGGTGCATAGTTTGTGTGTTCATTTGGTTAAGTGAGCCACTAGGGTGGATGGGTTGCTGGTGCATTAGTGCTTGCCCACTGTTTGATGGGAATCCTACAGCATTTGGGTATCTTGGTACAGACTGATTCATTGGAGTGTTATTTGTAAGGCCTAAATTCTGATTCATCCCTGTATTATTAACTAATCCCTGATTAAGGTTACTGTAAGGATATCGAGAATACTGCCCTGAGTTGTTTATAGTAGGTGAGGGTACCGTCTGGCTCCGAGAACTAAAATTAAGTGTTTGCGGCCTAACAGCACCCTGCTGGGGAGGATTAGGGGAGAATCTGGGGCTGTGGGCTACTGATTCTCCATGGAGAGCAGCGGGGGGATGGTGGTGAAATTGCTGGACTGAGTGTCGCAAAGAAGGTGCCATACTGGGATTCTGCTGGGGCACATGAGACAAGTGGCCAGGTCCTGAGGTGGCAATGAAAGGGTTTCCCTGATTAAGGCCTTCCTGGCCTTGAGAGAACTGGTTCATCCTCTGCTGCTGCGGCTGGCCGTGCTGCTGCATTGCGAAGTCACCCCGAGCCAGGTAGCTGCCCATCTGCTGCAGGTGCTGCGGGTGGCCCTGCGGCGGCGGCGGCCCCGCGGGCGCCTGCGGCGGCTGCGTCGCCTGCGGCGGCGGCGGCGGCTGCTGCTGGTAGGGAGCTCGGATCTGCTCCGGCACCTGGACCGCCCGCGGCCCCCACATGGAGCCGCCGTCCACGAAGGGCTGCCCGTGTCTCTCGCTCGGCAGGCCGGGGTAGACGCCCAGCTGGCCGCCCGCGCCGCTGCCGTGGGGAACCTGAGGAACCGGAGGGGGGTGATACTGGGAGTGGGGGGAAGCCAGGCCGTTCCCGGGGGCGCTGCTCAGCATTCTGCTCGGCTGGTCCATCAGGTGCATTTTCTGCTGGTCGTATTGATTATAGTGATCGAAATGGGTCAACTTCGCTTGATTTTGATTTGCAGAGGGATGATGAAGAGATGACTGTAAAGAGGGAAATCCTTGATCCATGGGCATTTGTTGCCCCATAGGATTTACTGTGTTTTCCGGATATCCACATTCGCCAAGACCTTCCAGCCCTTCGCTGAAAATATTCCCATCTTCTCCAAAAAGACTCATCATTCCTGGATCTGCCATCTTCCTTCAGCACACGGCTCCTCAGAGCTGCAACTAGAACACTAGTCTGTGCTTCACCTCGG
Organism: Nothura maculosa; assembly: GCA_032353885.1. NCBI lineage: Eukaryota > Metazoa > Chordata > Aves > Tinamiformes > Tinamidae > Nothura > Nothura maculosa. The sequence goes on from JAUBOD010000805.1 coordinate 1,919,486, forward strand.
TGAGGTGTTTTGTCCTCAAAGCCTTTAATCCTCAACTAATCTCCTTCATGTCATTCCATATTTCCTTAATTCTTTTGGACCACGCAGTGTCAGGCAAAGTCTGGTTACTGCTCCTAGAGGAAGTGGGGGAAGGGGAAGAAAAGAAAAGGAAAATATTGAAACAAACAACATCAGACAATATAAAGAAAACACACTTGACTGCTTTAGACAACACTAGCTTGTCCCCACCCCTCACGCGCATCCTCATCTTGCTTTAAAAAGGATTCATTAGCTTTACGAGCAGCTTTATTACGATAGAGAGTTAGGAAGCGAGCAAAACACCAGCCTTAACCTTAAATTAATCCAGTCAGGGCCCTTCCCAGCGCTCCTTTCTTGGGTGGCAGAGAACAAAAGAGCGCAGGCCGCGGGGCCGCAGCAGCTGCCGCAGCAGGTAGGCAGATGCGGGGCCGGCCGGGCGGCCCATCTGCCGGCCGGGCCCCACGGAGGCAGCCCCAGCGGCAGCGCCGGCCCCACGGCCTCCCCACGCCCAGCTCACCCGGACAGCGGATTGTCCTGACCCTTTTACACACCTCGCTCCTAAACCTAGCTTTGCGTTTAAGCCATTTTTTTGCCCTTTTTTAAAAAAATTTATTTTAGACAAGTTGTAAATTCAGAAAAAATCATGATGCTTCTTCGCATTGAAATAAAATTACACCACCTACTTGTATAAAAAATTAAAGATTTTGTGAGACCTTCTAGGGTAAGGTACCTTCTGAATCCCTATCAGAACTTCCCTTGTGGTGATAAGGGGGGGGATACAGGCACCAGGGTACAGTATTCATGGTCACACGTCACTAATCACGATACTAACTATAACCTTGTGGAAGACCACAGCTGTTTGCTCCAGAATTACAATCTTGAAAAGGCACTAAAGAGAACCTGTAATTATAAGTGAATTTAAATAATAAAATACTAATCTAATAAGATGTGCACTTGAACCTGAAAAGAGCAGTGTACTTGAACAGAGCAGTTTCAAAACAAGCTCCCGAGCAGCTTTTCCCCAGCACGTTCTGAAAAGGTGCTTTGTCCAGCCCATCGTCCCCAAAGAAAATTCACAAGATGTTGTTTGAATCCGCTCTGATTTAGTTAAAATATATTCCGTTTGTCCCAACCAAGCCCTAGGGGAGGATATCAGCATGTTTATTACACTTCTTGTAGCCATTGTCAAGAGGACCTTCCACAGCATGAAGCAGAGGGCGAGAGGGAAGGCACACGCATTTATCACTTCTCTTAAAATAGCATTTGAATGTCACCTTTAAAACTACACTCTTAAATCTCTTTAGTGCTCGCCTGGAAAATTAACACTTGTATTTCTAAATCACTTGGGGGTAAACTCCTGCATGCCACATTCATCTCCCATATCTATTTCTTTTGCCTTGATTTCCTTTCCCATACAGCAGCCAGCTGCAATATTTGCCACCTGGGTCTCTGAAAGCAGAGCGTAAAGAAGCTCCAGCCCGCGCTGCGCTGCTGCAGGGGGCAGGAGCGGCCGTGGGTTCCAGGACAGCCCTCGTCCCTCTGCCGACTGACCGGCACCCGAGCAGTTCCGCTACCTGAGGCTCCCACGGAGCCTCCTGCTGCCGCCGCCGGCCCCGGCTCGGATCCTGCCGCTGGGTATCCGCGGCCGCAGGGCTACCGACTGCCCAGCCTTTGGTCACTGGCTTCTTCCTGAGCTCAGCCCTAAGGAATCATTCCGAGGACACAAGCATGTCCGACTCTGGCAACGTAATGACATGCGGAGTAATGAAACTTTGCAGTAAAAATAACCGAAACCTACGTGGTAGAATTCTCACTTTAATTATGATAGGCACTGTGACATAGGATTCTCCACAAGCCAAATAGGTGTTGGAATTGCACTGCTCAGCTTAACTGCTCATCAGCTGACAAGCCGATGAAACTGAAGCGAGGGTCAGCCACTAACCGAGTCCATCTCGGCTAGCAGGACCTGCTACTCTGCCCGTTGAAACCAGGGGAAATAGGAAACGGGTCAGGACTTTACTTAATTAAAGACACCTGAATTCCTGCCCAGCCGATTCCCTCCTACTCCGCAGATATGACCCAAGGACGTCACCTGGAATGCAGGAGATGCACGGGGAACCGGGGACGCAGCAGTTTCCTGAGCACGTGCTCTTCAAGAAGCAAAAGCCACCTGAGCTACAAAGCACTGCAGCCCCTAGGCTAAGGGAGACCGCCGCTAGTGAGGATTGTGGGTTCCATCTCCTCCAGAACATGAGATCAGTTCCAACAGCTTCAGCAACAGCTAAACAGCTGAAGGGTGGCTTAAAATACAGCACGTCAATGTGCTGGGGAATTTGATTGCAAACTTGAGCAGCATTTCTGCAGCTTTAGGTTCAGCCCCAAGTTTAATGACAAGAGCCCCTTCCAGTCAGAAGCTGCGTTCCCATCAAGTCCCATTCCAGCCCTACAAGCAAGAGTCACCCCTCTGTGATGGGGTGACTAACAGGGTCCATCTGGGAATGAGGAACAGCGAGCAAAACCAGCAACTTCTTCCTAAGAGAACAGACATGCTGCAGTCACCTATAAGCTCTGCATAGGACAGACATCTCAGAGCCAAGCAAGTCATGAGGCTGGGAAGGTAGGGTCAACATTTTAAATTTCTGCTGAGAAAGGCATTTCTGAATTCCTGTAAGTTGTGATCATTCCGTGCTTCTCTCATTACAAGCAACACCATCATCTCTGCTTAAATCCTCAAGGCTGGTTAAGTTCAAACAAAATAACGGGAAAACCTGGAGGAACCCACAGACTCAGCAATTGCAATAAGAGTAACTTAAGCCAAGATACTCACACAGCCTCTTCACATCCCCATAAAAGCAAGTGCACTAGCATCAAGACTGGAGCAAGACTGACCACAGGAAGCTCAGCATAAAAGCCTTTTGGGGGCTTAAACATGCTAAACACCTCCAAAATTCCTGCACCCTTTCCCTATAAACCAAAGCCTGCTGATATGCGCAAACCAGTGACAGAGGAGAAAATATCCAAATCCTCGGAGACCAGCTCGGCGAACGCACTGTCTCCCTGGACAGAGCTTGTATGTACAAGGCTTGACCTGATAGACCCGGCTTACAAGTAGGAGTTGACCACTGTTCAGCTCGGTATTTCACACCAATGTAGACCGAGCAGCCTTGGTCTCCTCCTCACTTCTTGGACTGGAACAAAAACTGGCTGCTACATTAAGTCCTACCTGACTTGGCACTTACAAGTTGGGCTTCCTTAGTCTTTTTCCCAAAGCAGGAGGTGTCAACATCCAAGAGCAAAAAGCCACAAAGGCTACAAATTGATTTATGTGCCCCCACAATGTCACCTTCATGTTCTTACGTTCAGAATAACACTCCGCAATCAACACACTGCCCAAATCAAGTCTTGTTCCTCCTGCACGAGGAATTTAGGAGTGTTTCTTGACAGCCGAGCAGCAAATCGGGAATAAAGGAGATGTGAAAGAGTAACTTTGGAGAAACTCTTCTTGGATGTTCATAAACTAATTCTTTAATGGTATAAAGGCTTTTTTGCCTGTCTTCTTTTTTAATGAGACAAGTCATATACTGCCGATTTTCACAAAGCGCCTTAGACGCAACTCCCTAAGTACTCGACAGATACAAAACAAACAATTACTTATCTAATGGAATAACACACCTGAAATACAAATACGTGGTTATTTTGAAGCAGTGGACTAAAACAGGCCTCATGGCAAAAAACAAGTCATGCCAAACATAATTCTGAGACTGAGGTCTTAAAATGTAGGATTAAAAATTAGGCTACTAAATCTCCATTTGAACATTTGCTGCATAACTGCTTTTCAAAATTGCTAAGCTCTTCTTGGCCGTTCTAGGCCATCATTTAAACTTTTGCCACGTGGCAGTAAACATTAATGACATTAACCGTATTTTTCTTTTATGGACAAGGTCGGAGGCAAAACGTGCAAAGCCTTTATAACCATAAGCCACAAGCTGACCCCACAGCGATCGTTAGGCCAAGGGGAAGGTGGTCTGTCCTCGTACTCACCTACCGAGTGAGCAGCACCTTCCATGCAAAGTTATCCCAGGGCCTGAGTGCAAGTGTGCGAACTAGCCTAGTCTCCTGCTTTCATGCTTAGGTCTCACTTACACTGTAGGTAACTTTTCATGCACAGCACATCCCCCTCCGTGTAGACTAACCAAAATAAACCAGCACATCTGTAAGCCGATTAGAGCATGATTTTGACCGTAGCTTCCAATGACACTCAGATATGTGAAGGCCTAAAAAA
>JAUBOD010000805.1:1936911-1947117 GCA_032353885.1 Nothura maculosa
AGCTTCCATTTCTTAGGCCCTCGCTTCTGGAAAAAAAATCAGTCACCTAATGACAGAGATTTCATTACCACCCTGTTCTGACAGAAACTAATATTAATTATTATTTGAATTAACCTTTGAGACATAGTTTTCATCAGTACTCAGTAAAGACATGGACAATTTCTAATTACATTCTACTCTCATTATAAGTCACTAGGCTGTAAAGCAGTATCTGACAAGACTGCTGCGCTTGGCCTTGAAAGGCTTTGGACTTCCCCATAAATCTCCTGGAAACACCTGAGAACTCGCTGAGCACAAGGGCTGTCACCCAGGAAGCTTCTCCAGCAGCTCCCAAGTGTTTTTAAAGGGACATGAGCTGTGGTATCCGGAAGTGCAAAACTTTGGTGGAAGAAAAGTCACCTGTGGTTTTATCTGACAGCTCGGCTGCCCGGCAGCCCCATGGACCCCACGCCCACCAAAGGCTCCTCCACTTGAAGGCTCCACCAAAGGCGGGATCCATGAAGCCTCCAAACCAAAACCAGGCCAAAACTGCTCACTCATCACACATTTCAACATGTTAGGAAGGTATTTCAAGGCATTGTTTAGCTTCCCCCCTGTGTTAAAAATGCCTGTATCTTAAAATAGAAGCCTCAATATAACATTTAATTGCCAAGACTTTCATATTATAGAAATCTAGTCTAAGTTGAACACCAGAACCTCTGAAAACTAGAAGCTAGGACACAGTAACAATGACACGCATGCCTGAATTTATATTGTAAGGACTCAACCTTAACTAATGCACAGCAGCTCTGGAATCAGGCACGGTAGATAGCTGTCCACGACAAGAATAGCTGGACACCATTGGACTTCTCATAAGAGAAGATATCCTCACAGATTTCTGACCACTGGATTTGGGGGAAAGCAGGAGGAAAAAAATAGAGAATTCCCATGTCTTCCTGCCAAATCCAAAGGATAGACCCTCTTGCACAGGTCCCTGCTCCTTGGAAGCAACAGAGTCATAAGGAGAAGGTGAGGAAGGGGAAGGGAGAACAGCAGTGTTCTTAGCCCCCCACACACATGGAAACAAGTAACATTTTCCTTCCTTCCAGTAGTCCTCAGCATTAATAAGGAAATAAGCCCGAGTGATGAACAAACCTACATGAACTTGTGCTGCAGTCACACACACCTACCTGATTCATATCAATTTTGTACCGGAGAAAACTCGGTGGCAACCACAAGACAGGATGGGGAAGCTGAAACATGTGATTTCATCTCACATCTTCCACTACCAGGGACGTCTTTCCACTTACAAGCACTAACAAGCTCAACACCAAAGTTACCTGAAAGATTTATGTGACCACAGACAGACTGTCCGATCTTAAAGTGTGATGCCTTTTGTATTTGTTATCCAAAACTAAAATGCTTAACTCCTAATGTTGTTTAACATTAAATAACCTAACATACTGTTGTCTCCCAGTACAGCTGTTCCAAGTTACAACTTAGTAAGCAGGTGCCTCCTGTATCTCACCACACCAGCTACTTGGGAGATCTTTGTGAAGCACCTACCTGATGCCCATGCCAGGAAGAAAGGTACTGCCTTACTGAAGGGAGGGAAGGGAACATATAAATACATAAAAATACATATAGATGGCTCTAGCAAAGACCACAGAAACAGAAGTACCTGTAATACCTGTAATCCCTGGCTTTGCTCATGCTCTCAAATCAGACCCTCTCCCCATCCCAACGCCTGTGCTTGAGGATCCTGGGACGAGGCAGCTTTGAGGGACCAAGGAGGAAATGACCAAATTTCCCAGCAGCTACTTTTATTTATTATCTAGTCATAGACCACGATGAAAACTTCCCTGAACATCTTTCTGCTATTTTTCTATATCAAATTTGCTAGTGCCACTTTTTAAATAAGGCTGTAAGCAAAGCCCTCTAATAAATCAGCCTACAAAAGCCTGTATTCTGTTTAAACATGGGAATTAAATGACTGATAGCTTGTGACCTTCCAATAAGAGGGATGGATTTTACTAATGCAGAACAACCATGCAGCTTTGGGGCAAACACAAAACAGATTTCCCCTCTGCTCTCCACAAAATAAAAAAGAGAGAAGTTCAAAATGCATCGTTTTGGAAGAGAGAAACCACCACCAAGAACATCCTTCCTTCCCTGGCTCATTAAATGCCACCTGAGAGGATTTTTCCACCGTGTTGCTTTGATCATTCCTGGGCCGGGTGAGTTTCAAACCTCCCTGCATCAGGTGTTGTCACTAACCTCTGCTCTGCCATTAGACACCAAAATCTCTCTCGGCCTTCTCCTCGGCGCTCTGCTTCTTTGGTCGTTGTTGTTAGGGTAATAAAAAGCTCCTCACCTAAATTCCTTAAGGTTCTTTCTTGAAGGCAAATCTCTACAGTCTATTAGATACACTTTCTTTCCTGGTTACCCTCAACTAATCCAATTTACCTGCAAAGACATTAATTTCCGTTTAAGTTATTTTAGAAAAGCAAGCCAATGGATGGGCTTGTACCTATACTACACCACCCAGCAATGGAAGAAGGTTTCTTAAGGAAGCTTAAACACTGACCGAAAGCACAACCTCAACAACTGGGACGGGCACAAGCCTCTCGCAACACCTGCACTCTTGGCAGAGAGAAATGAAAGTATTTGCAAGTTCTCCCCCCAAAATGACTTATTTCTAAACATTATGAACTCGTAAGTGTTGCCTTCCAGGATATTCATTTTGAAAAACAGTTGTTCCTTCTCTATACAATTAGTTCATCTCCTTTCATGACTGAGGGGTCCCAAATATTTCACAATCTTTATACTTATCTTCCTCTCCCCAGATTCAGCTATGCTTATGCCGAGACACTGCACACACAGATTTCGGAGTGCTTTGAAGGTCTGAGCATCTTCCAGGAAGGCCTCTTCTCCAAAAGAAATTATCAAATGACACACACAAGCAACAGTGGATGCTTCCAACTTTTTCTCCCTCATCTTAACACTTTCCAAGTGCTCTATTCCTAAGCAAAGCAATATAATTTTCAGGAAAAAAAAGGCAGTTTGAAATAGTCATTATTCGTGCAAACTTCTTCTAAATATGGTAGTCATGTATCTACAAATGAATAAAACTTCACTTGTCCACCACTGCTTCAAGGTTGACTTTTTTTTTTTTTTTAAATCCAGTGATACTGTAACACTCCACATCCTATGATAAAACAGAGACACTTCAGTACCAAACAACTGGGTACTGCACTACATGAGGAATGCCCTTTCACACAGGAAGCCAAGAAAAAGAAAAATCAAAGTTATGATGCCAATGGTAACTCCAGCTTGATTATATTACTGCTTTATGCTCTGTATTAGGACAAAGGTGTCAGTTCACAGCCGAGTCACACACTTTGTCCCATTCATAAATATGCTAGAGGCATTCCAGTTATTTTCCATGCCCCTAGTACCACTTGCTGAGGTATCTGGTTTGCTGGGGGAAGATAGGGAATAAGAGAAAAAATGGGGTGCATGTGCTGTCTAAACAGTAGGGCTTTATGTACTTTCCTTTGAGTTATGGTGATGGATTTAAGGCTGTACCTATGCATTTTAACCAGGTTATGGACTACTTCAACATCCAACAGAGGAGATGACATTAAATTCAGATTTTCCCATGTCACATTTGACCTCGCTCTGGCATGACTCACTGCTAGTGCTAATGAAATCCATTAAACACACTCAAGTTTAGCATGCCTCAAGAAGGAACAGCAACAGCAATGCCCAACAACAGGGCTTACTTCCATAGAGAAAATACATAAAAATAAGTTTAATGTAAGAAGTAGAGACTGTCAGGCAACAAATTAACAACACACCACCATCCCAACACACATGCTATATTGAAAGCTCAGAAAGAGCAAGTAATTTATTACAAACCACAAGCCAGGAAGGCCAGCAGAAATGAGAACACCTTCCACGAGAGGCAAAAAGAAAACAAACAAGCAAACAAAAGAATTCACAGGTTAAATCTTAAAATGTCCAGAAAAAGGCAAAATAATAAAGAGTGCATCTTCCAGGTATGCCAGGTGGATGAAGGCTGGCAGACAACCCACAGGGCTAACAGACAATGCGGAAAACAAGGCCTCATCTCACACACACACACACACACACACACACACACACACTCAAGTTTTCTCTCCTCAGTCACCAGAGGAGCAGAAACTGCAGCTCCCAGGAACAAGCTGTTGGACAAGAGGGTCCTCGTTCACTCAAGAGGTCAAAAAAGCTCCAGGAGAAAATGGCTGACGTGGCTGGAGAGCCTGGGATCACACTGGGATCAGAGGAGGCGCCGGGGCCAGCCCCGCATCGGCCTTTAGGGCCTCATCCAAGAGGACTCTGTTGTCTCAGCGGCACAAACAAGCCCAAGTGACAAAAACGACCACAAAAGCCAGCAGCTCTTGTGAGGGCTGTCAACACTCTTCCCCCTCAAGAAGTCCTGTTGCGCTAGCGCATGTGGAGTTTTGTTGTTTGCTTTTTGTTTGGTTGAGGTTTTTTTTTTTTTAAGAATAAGGAAGTGGTCGAAGTCTGAGCTGATCTGGATTTTCAAAATACACGAACTTCTCATCATGGCTTCTGCACCAAAGGCCGTTTGAGAAATTCGGTCAGAGAGGAAGAGGGAAGCTCTTGGTATGGACAGGTAACTGGTCGGGAACAGGAGATAAATGGTAGCAGAGAGGGCCCTGCTTTCTCAGGTGAGGGCCCCTGATTTTTCTATCTCTGGGTTAAACAAACCCGCTGTTACTTAACGTGCCCATAAATGAACTAGAAAAAGAAAGCAAGTCCTCAAGCCAGAGCCTGCAGATGACATTAATGTGTTTGTTTTGCTAAAAACAAAAGCAGCAGCAGCAGCTCTTCATTAGAGCCAGGGAAGGTGCCATAAAATGCAGATGAATTCAGTGTGCCTGCACAGGATGCAACGCATCGGAGAGAAACACAGTCCACGCGTTTTACATACAGTTTAGCGAGCTCTGACCTGGTTACCTCATTCTCATTCTTAAGAATGAGATCTGGGAGCTAGAGGAGATAGATGTAAGAAGACAGGACTTGTCAGGAGAGTAAATTGGAGGCTAAGAGTATTTGCAGGGAGGTGGGGGAGCCGCGGGGAATTAGAGCAGAGATTGTCCTTGTGCTGCCGCCCGAGTCCCGGAGGTGCCCACGTCCCTGGGTGCTTCCCTGCCTCTGCTTTGACACTAATGTCACTGTGGGTCACAGCGGGCGATGGGCACTTGCAGACCTTCCTAAACTCCCACCTGGAGAGGGCTGCACAGGCAACGCAGGAGTCCACAAAAGCAGCAGGGAGAAGGCAGCGAGTCAACACTTGCTCATTTCTTCTTTTAACAAGAGAACTAGGGAACATCAAACAAAACTAGCAGGTGGAAGGTCCAAGATAAACCAAATAAAAAGAAACAGCTTTTCATGCAAGGTGCACTTAAAGCTGCACAGCTCATTGCCACAGTCCCGATGGAAACCAAGACCAAGAAAAGACAAGATGAATTCATGGTAGAACAAAACCAACCATTACTACTTATCCCTTTTTGCAAGGAAGGAAGTGCAGAACTGGGAAGGCTGAAGGGCTGCTCTGGGCACAGGCAAATGGGCTTGCTCTGCTTCTGGAGGGCTCCACTGCTCACACTGACGAGCGGGATTCTGGATCAGGCAGCTCTTTGGTCCCAACTGGGACAGCTATTCCATGTACTAGAAAGGCAAGAGCATGCTCTGATTTTAGCAGTGCTTGAGAAATATATGATTTTAATATCACCCTATTTTCATCATTTCCCTTTTCTTCCACGAGAAAACTTTATTTCAATCCATATCATCCAGCACACAAGGGAGACTGTAATGTTCATGAGCACCATGACACCTATGAGACAAGGACACTGCAAGTAGAGAATATTCCATCCTGTTGCAATTCTACCATTTCTGTGTAAAAACAAACAGATAAATAAATTAGCCAAATGGGGAAAGCAAAACAAGCATTTTATAATCTGCTTTCAACCCACTGGGGGGAAAAGCAAGGTTGGCAAAGGGTTGTAACAGAACAGCTCGTGATACTACACTGTGTATCACAAGCAGCACTTCTCTGTGTGCTGTTCAATACCTGCAATGGTTCTTCAGTTTGATTTGAGAATTACTCAAACCAAATTTGTGTTAAACACTGAAATTAAGAATGCTGGAGCTGCACTGAAGACATTTTCTCAAGGCTGAAGAAAGAAAGGTTACACAAAGTGCTCAAAGGTAACGTAGTCGCGCTGCTCTGTGTAAAAAGCAGCTCTAAGAAACAGTCCCAACTTAAAGCACTGGCTTGAAGTTTTACTACAGTTATAAAAAGGTACTTAAAATAAATACAACATATTAAGGTTAAGCACTTAAAGGAATTACTGGAAGACCGAATTCAACCTTCGGCTCCAATCCACATGTCATTGTGCAACACCTTAGTTACTAAAGAAAGAAGGAAAAAAAACATAAACCAGGAATGATGCTTGTCTCCTGCATTCGGAATATGACTTTTTCCCCACACAATACAAGAGACAGTGCTGGCTGCCACAAGCCAAGGGAGAAGTCGCCTCTCTGCAGCTCCCAGCTGTGCTGAGCCCGGCCCACGCTGTGGGCCCGGTGCAGAATAAGCCCAAGCTCCACGGGGCAGCCCAAGCCAGTCCCGAGGGCTGCAACCATCAAACATTTTCACGGGTAGGTACGGGAAAGCTCACCAGAATCCCAAGATTATCATCAAACGTATATCACTTATGCTTAGAATTACCTGGCAGTTTAAGAGATCGTTTGGTTGTGCTTAATGAAATTAAATACTTGACAGAGTGTACAGAAAAAAAGTGACTCAAAATGGCTAATAACCTGGCATATAATTGAAAGTATCCATTTTAAACTATTTTTGACTCTAAAACGTAGCTCAACATATAATTATATACTATGTGCCACTGCCCATGCAGGAAAGAGTACAGGACAAGCAGGAAACATACAACACCCCAGCCTGAGACAAAACGTAGTTTGTTGAGCATATAATTCTTGGGCAAGCATTTTTTAAATTTACATATTTTTCCTTTAAAAGTAATAAAATAAAAAGGCAGACTATTCACACACAGCATCTAAATAGTCATAAATATACACACACATTTTTAATACTAGATATCAGACCAACTCTGCTTTTAATCATACGACCTATTTCATGGGAGCAGCAGTGAGGCAAAGCTGCTATATTGTAGGAACCAAATGCATCCACGAGAGCTGCTGGGCAAACAGGAGGTCGCTGGGAGCCTGGCACCAGCCTGGAGTGGCCCTGGAGCCCCTGCCCTGCAGCCATCTGCTCGGGCCTCGAGACATCATGAGAAAGAAAGAAAGAAGAACCACGCTCACACTCAGAGCTACACACACTAAACAGGTCTCTGGTCTTATTTCAGTGTGATCCACACAAATGAACATCAAATTAAGTGACTGGGCTTTTTCCTAAGGCCTGACTGAACCATGCCCTGCTTTACATGCAGGTGTCCTCCACATCCTCCTTCCAGGTCTCTGCTGTTGCATAAAGCACCCTGCAGGAGCAGCCACTCTCGGCAGGTGGGAAGGCACCATCGCTCCCTCTTTTTTGAGGCTACAGCCTTCCTCAATTCCTCTTAAGCATTTCCTGTTCCAATGCCCACCACTGCCGACACCTCCAAATTTAATCCACTGGAATAATCAGCCTTTAAATTAAGGTGTTATAAGGTCATATAGCAAGCAAGATGATCGGATTAAAGAGGAAGTGGAGTTAAGTTAAGACTGAGTCACTATTTTAAGTTCTATGCTCAAGACTAAACAGCACGATAGCCTCTCAAGTGCAAGCCAGTCTTCTACCAGGACAGCTAAGAATTTCTATTTAAAAAAAAAGTTTTGTTTCTTTTTGAATCTGAACATGAAATGCAGGACAAAAATTCATCAGACAGACAAGATCTGGTCCCAAGGACAGATGTTTTACAGCTGTGCTTTGGGCTTCCTAAAGCCCATTAGAGCTAGCACATACAATTCCTAATGTAAACAGGCTGCTTTTAGCAACTACAGAGCTCCCTGTGAACGCACACAACGCTGGGCAGAGCCCCCGTCTGCGCAGCCCTCCCAGGGCTCGCGAGCCCCTTGGCTCACTCAGGACACCGAGGTTATTACCAGCCCCCTTTGCTCCTCGCCCTGCCACCCCTTGCAAATCCTGAAAGGGAGTTTTTCAGATGGAGAACCTGTGGGGATGGATCTAGGTGACCCACCCACATTTGCCATTTTGTTTTATTTATTTATTGTTAGAAAACTACGGTTAAGTGTTTACCTTCCATGAGGTCACACAGGATTGTCCGAGTCTTGAGAAAGACAGGAAGGAAAGAGAAAAATTCCATTCCCTCACCTCCCGAGACGTTCCCTTCCGCAACACCACGAGCAGTTTACACAAAACACCGAGGGTTCCTTGGAAAACAGTTTCTCATGGCCCATTCCTGCTACTCCAAACAAGTTACCTTGAAGCACTAGGTATCCTGAGAATGAGACAAAAATAAAACGCCCAAAGGTAATTTTTCCAAGGTGTCCATTCCTTATCTGATTCCTTTATCTAGCATAAACTGCCTCTTTTTCTCTCTGGAAAACAGCAGCAGAACAGAATTACTATGAATAAATAAGCACCACATAAGCCTTATTTTAACCAAATAAGAGCAATGAGATTGGGACTAAATTACATGTGTTCGTTTTAGTATGAGAAACCCTGAGTTACTCCCTATCAGAGTGTAAATCTTATCCACCTACTCACCCGGCCCAAGAAGGCTCCTGCAACCTCAAATTAACTTAAAAACATGCTAGATACCTGGGATAAAAAGCTGAATAAGTGAATCTACTGAAGTAGTTGTTAATTTGATAGAATTTGAGATATACAACTTGACTTAGAAGGTTAAGGAGCCCAAAGGAGAATTCAAAGCTTACCAAAAAATCAAAAAGTCACAAGAAAGTGTATAGCATCCGAATAGTTTGCTTTCTTGTGAACATATTCTTAAAGAAGGAATAATCTAAATCTGAGATCTCAGACGAGATATTTGCACACAAGCAAATCTTAAAGGTTTTTATTCTTCCACCTCAAAAGGAAAACTGTGATTTGTGGGCATCACTTTATTACTTCTAACAACCGGCTCATAGAACATAATCCACGCCACTGCTAAAATAAACACATTTTCATATTAGTTTGAGCCCAGGCCAGCATTTTTCTCTCAGTGTCCTTTGTTTCTCAGCTGATTATTTGAATTCTGTTTCTCCGGTGAGGGCTCCCAGGCAACTGATCCAATTCACCCGCTCGCTGCCACCCCGAGCAAGAGGCTCCTCTCGGAGCCGCGGCCCCTTCCCGCCTCCAGGACCAGCTCCGTGCCTCTGCACAGCCCGTTATGAGCCAGGCTGGATCATTACAGCAGCAAGATGCTCTCCATTTTCCCAAATTATTTTTCTGCCATTTTAGGGAACTGACGTGACTCACGGGAGGCTCTGGCAACCCTGCTGCTGGTTGCAGACCTGCAGCATGGGAAGAGGCAGAGCAAAACTTTTGGGAATAGGCCCCTGTCAAACTGGCTCTCGGCACCTCAACAGACTGTCCTCTGACTTGCACATGACCACACGGGCAACAAGACAGTCAGAAGCCTCCAGCTACTATACCAGTTACAAGATAATTTATCAGACTGGAAATATAATCAGGCATTGCTTAAACAACTTAAGCACTTAAGATTTAAGTGCACCTGAAAAAAAAACCTACAAAAAAACCAGAAAGACAAGGCTACCTCAATTAGGAGAGCAGGATAAAGAAGGATTTGCAGGTTTCACCCAAGTTAAAAGAAAAAAAATACAACATAGCAAGCACCGTGACAGTGACCACTGTTCTAAAAAGCATTAATAGCGAAAAGATACAAGTATTTCTGAAAAAGAGAAAACTGCAATAACTTTGAAAGCAAAGGAGAAATCTTTTATCCTAAGGACATCATCTGCATCAAAGTAAATCTATTACAGAAGTAGATGTTCTTGGATTTTAAGAAAAGAAGTGCAAGAACCGGGCGGGAGGCAGTGAAGGCAACGCACTGTGGGGTGTTCCACTGTGGGAAGCCAGCAAGCGTTGGCTCCACGTGCCGGTTCAGGCTTTCCGACCAATTGCGAAGGCGGTTTCCACCTGCAGACGGACGG
>JAUBOD010000805.1:1976872-1991186 GCA_032353885.1 Nothura maculosa
AAAATCTGACTACCGGATTGCCATCAGTGACTGTGGTGCAAATATTACCATAAAACCACCACAGACTGGTTAAAAAAAAAAGACTTTATATGCCCCATGTCCCCTCTCATACCTAGAAGGTGTGGATGTGCAGTATCCCATAAGCCCTCAGTCCCATGCAGTTTCTCCAGGGAACAGGCTAAGTGAGGCACACACAGGGCCGTTCCCCCCCAGCCTGGCCTGACGTCCCGAGCCCCGTGATGCCGGTGGCACCAGGGGGCAGCGCCCAGGGCAGCAGCCGCATGGGCAGCCTGGAGCTGCCAGCACCTCCCCTTCCCCACAACTGAGGGGAAGCCCCCTGGCTCAGGCTGCCCACTGGGCCGGCCATTCCACCCGCACACTCCAGCCACGTTGCTCCCGCTGGATGCAGGGACATCGGGGCAGCTCCAGGTCCATCCACGCGGCACCTCCAGCTCCGCGCAGGCAGTGCTGGATTCACCCTGCTCTGCGCTCTCGCCTCCTGAAGGGAAGCAGGGCCGTGCTGCACACCCTGCTGCCCCCAACACGAAGGGCCCTTTTGCAAACACGTACGCAGGTTTCCAAGTCTGTAAACTGGACTTTTCCTCAAGTGTAGTCTAGAAAAGGAAGGCACCAAACTGTAGAAAAACGTCTGCATCTGGCATTTGGCTCTTGGTTTTACGCTTCTGAAGCATAAAGGCACCGGTGACTTCTGCTTTAAGAGACAAGTGCATATAGCACTAGGCAGTCGCACACGAGGTAACAGGCAGTTTTAGGTATTTACCCCCTTCCCTGCGGTGCTCATGTTGCAGCTGGGTTCCCATGCCGTGGGGAGGCACAGGCAGGGCGAGGGGCCCTGCGCGACGCGGGCCGGGCCTCGGCTCAACGCAGCCGTTGGCCAGGCGCAGCCAGCACGGCCTTGAACGGGACACCCCAGCACACAACCTGCAGCAGGAGCGTCCTAGGTGGGAATCCAGAACTACCACAATGTTTACCTCACAAAAGAAAAAAAAGAAAAGAAAATAACAAAAAAACAAGCAGTGCAGGCACTGCATTTAAAATAAATTAATCCTAATACACTGAACATAAAACGTAATCAAGTACCGATACCTATTTTACCATGGCAAATAAATAAGCAGCATAGGCTAACTGCCCTCAAGACAAAACCAGGAAGGATCCATTCTATTCCTGGTGAAAATCCCTGAGGAAGTAATGGAATGAAGCGCTGCTCCCTCTGCCTCACGCAGGTTACACGTGGCAGGGGTTCTCACGCTAAAGGCACCAGAACACAAGCCACCAAAGCTGCGTTTTCACGTGGCACGGCGTGACAAGAGGCAGGCAGGACCTGCTCACCCTTCCTCGCCCCATTTGTGAACTGCAGTCTCGTCACTTGTCTACCCCCTAAAGCCTCTGCCACCACGAGCACAGGAGGACTTTGCTACTGCCGAACACGCAGCAAACACGTGGTTTTCCCAGGCTCTTTTTGCTGAACGCGCAGGGATCTCGGGCTCTGCCTTCGTGTCCGTGTCCCATGCTGCCCTCCGGCGGCCGCGCTCCGCTCGGCGCTGCTCAGCTCCGCTCGGCTCCACACGCGTTCAGGCCGCTTGCCGGGCGGCCGCATCCTGCGGAGCCGACAGCTCCCAAAGCGTCACCCTCATCCCGCAGCTCTGCCTCGGCTCTCCTGCCGCTCTCCCATCGCGGAGCGGCATGAAGGATGGCACAAGGATGAGCCTGGGAGCGCCAGGAGTGCGTCCCAAGAAGGGGCTCGGGGACGCAGCACCGCGCGGGGACGGGCACCTCCACGGGGCCTCCTGCTGCTCCAGCAGGCAGATACCTCATCCCTTCCATGCTCTCCAGACCAGCCTTGTATTCTGACTACACATCTCAGAGCCCAAAAGCCCCGGGAACTTCCTGGGGAGCAGGGACAAGGTCCAGGGATTTGCCCTGAGGAGATGAGAGGTGTGAGTGCTCAGGTGCGGCCTGCGCCCGCCCCTTCTCTCACCAACAACATCTGCCTCCATCTTGGCCCTGGCTAAAGCATCAGCTCCCCGGGTGGCCGAAGGGTTGAGAAATTTCTGCTTCAATAAAGTTTAAACAAATAGTGGGTTTAATGCAATCAAAACAACTTCATTAAAATAAAATTTTTTTAAAATCCCCAAACTTTCATAAACTAGAAACTCTGCTTTTTCCTAAACTCTGCTCACTGGCACAGCCTGGAGTTCCACTCACAACTTCCAACTCAGCTTCCAACTCAGGCTTCCAACTCAGCTTGGGATCTTCATGTCTTTATTGTCTCACTAAAGGGGGATATTTAGGGGACACAGGGTCAACCAGGGCACCCCACAGAAGACACAAGGCTACACTGCCCTTATGCACATGATTCTATTCTGCCTTTACAGGTTTTAGACATCGCCCAAAAACAAACCAGCAAAAAAAAAAAACTCCCCCAAAAACCCCACGCACTCAGTAAGCTCTGACCTGCATCCCTGTGATAAGGCTATAATTCAGTCATACACTGATGCTGAATTACCACCACCCAAAAAGATCCTCCCCTCCACCAAAAAAAAACACCAAAAAACCCAGATATGATATAAAGTTAATCTCCTCTTGTAAATGAGGGAATAAATATCTCAAATACTACATGTAATTTTAATGCAAGGTGGAAAAGTAACTGTATTCTGATTAAAATAAGCACAAAATCACTTCTGTTTTGCTAGCTGGTTTTGACAGCTGAAGCCATCTTAGTGGCTTCAGACAAAGGCTTAAAGGAACTCTTGGAAAAAGTTGTTTTGACAAATACAGTGCAGCCAAGGATGCCAGTCAGACTAGTCTCGTGACAGCAGCTAGGGAAACTTGAACCTTAAAGAAAAAAAGGTGATCAATCCTTTTATCTTTCTAATGCTTGCGGAGCTCTTCTCACCCCACCACATTCCACACTAAGCACGATGACTTAAGCCAGTGGCCACGGTGAAGCCTCAGAAACCTCCAAGGAAGCTGTGGACAGCACACAGCTACTGCCTGCCCCCAGCCACCAGTGACCTGTTGTGCAAACAGGGCAAACTCTCCGGAGCGGCTGAGGACGAGATGAGCAGCCAGCAGGATGCCCACAACTGCTAAGCATTCCTGTTAACACTGGCATGTGATCTGAAGATCCAAGCACGATACAGGACAATCTACTACCTTGTCTGAGTATAGATAGTAATAGAAAACATAAAGGAGAAGAAAACATAAAGGAGACTGCTAAACCAAACAAAAGCCTTGATGACCAAAGTGGGCTGGCTCTGAAGAAGCAGTTACAGACTTTCTACCCCTGTGCTGAAACACCTCGAGTATATGCTTTTGACATGAATCGAAGTAACTCAATAAAGCTGGGTCAGAAAATGGTGGTGGACTGACCACATTTCGTCTCCAGACTTGCACTGTCTCTCACCATAGGGAAATAGTGTTTTCAATTAGAAAGAGGAAAAAATCTGTAATCAAAATGTCTCCCCTGGCCATTTACCTTCCTCTGGCACACCACAGGGCGCAGCTGCCCACGTGCTTTGTTCCAGCACCACATTTGCACGAACCGTGCGCAGCCTTTCACCGAACGGCACTGACTAGGCCCACAGGAGCTTTACATCTGAAGCTGATGGTGCAGACCTGCTCTCTGGCCTCATCCAGCACCAAGGGTTTGCAAGGCCACAGGCCCCCCCACGCACCTGGTAGGCACCTTGGTGCTCAGTGTACAAGGACTGCACTAGAGCCAGCCCTGTTGCTGCAGCTCCCTTCACCCTAGCTGCAAAGCAGAGGGAGTCAGGGAGCGCAGGCTGCATCTGCATCTAGCTGCTGTGGAAAGCTCAGGCAGGAAGCAAGCCCAAATTAATAACACAGAATTAATTGGTAATTAATGGGATTCCCTCACTAAAGTAGCTATTCAGAAGGTGTGGAGTGTGGTTAGATAATGGTGGACCAGAGAATAATGCAGTATAAACCGAGTATGGCCTATAAGATAAGTGATCTTTCTACTCTATGTAGCATTAATACCTAAGTTGGGGTTCTCTGACCACTGTGCTTTGGGAAAGGTGGGGGATAAATTTAAGTGAGATATGCATGAACTGTTAGATGTCCACAAACATCAGCAATAAGCAAAATGGAGAGTAAATATGTCCTTTTAAAACAGAAAAGGATGAAAAAGATTACATTATTCAAATACAAAGCAAGCAAGCAAGACAATGATCTCTTCCCCAGGCCCATAAGAGTAAGTAACTGCACAGGTGATTTGCAGCAAGGAAGATTTCTGCTAGGTATTTGAGGGGAAAGATGGTGATTGCCTTACAATAAAGGATGCCAAATTACACTAGATTGTCTGGAGAGGCTGTGAAATATTAAGAGGTCTTTAAGAACAGGTTAGACTGACATCTGTTAAGGATACAGAGTATTCCCCTTGCTTTGGGCAATAACCTATTCCAGTTTTATCTTTCAGAGTCTGAGACAGTCAGATGTACCCCGATTTCCTTGATAAAAATATTTTTAGAAGAATAAATATTAAACAAGCTACTAGAGGCTCAGCAATCTGATTAGTGCCCTAAAATCAAGGCCCACTTTCTATATAACAATGTAAAGTTATGGAGTAAAGTTAAAGAATATCAAACCTAGAGGAATAGAACCTGCACGAGTTACAGACTGCAATTCAAAACAATTATTTTTTACTTAATAAAACAAACAAATCAACAATTCCGTGTGAAGTTACCTCTTCTACGTTAGAAGCCGTTTTGGCAGATGTCTCCATGAAGATCAGCCCGTGCTCTCGTGCAAATGCTTCACCTTCTTCCTTCTTGACTTCTCGTCTAGATTCTAAATCACTAAGATGGAAAACAAACAACCAACTCAAGTTCCTTGTATGGTCCAACATGTGTAAATATCATAAACATCATTCTTCAGAGACATGCTCATTAGCCCATGTTCCCCCATTAGGTCTTACGTTGCACTTGCAGCATAGGAACTACATGCACTGTTATATAAAGCCACGGAATCCCATTTCTTTAAGGTATCAACCCCAGCTGACATAGATCTTACCACAGATTTCACTGAAAGGGCTTTCAACTGCATGCATGTATGTATGCTCATCTAGCTCTTCCTTCAACACTAGCTTTAGAAAATACATTTTGAGATAACTATCACTCCTTTTAGTAAAATGTTACATAGTAACTGATACTGCAAAAGCTGAATTGATAACAGCTTTTTATATTATTAAGAAATCTTTTACCAAAAAAAAAAAAAAAAAAGTAGAGCTAGCTCGTTTTTTCCCCTGACCACTGAAAACAACATCTTCATGAAGTTAATTTCTGTTCTGATAAAAAAAAAAAGTCCAGGGTTTCTGTTGTGATTAAAAAAAGAAAAACAAAACGGGGTATTTTAAACTATATTATCTGTTCCCCCTGAGAAGCCAGAATTTAGGTTTTGACACTGCAGGCCTGACCTGGCCCTGTAGCAGCAGAGGAACATTAGGAGATTGCTGCACAATTTTTTGTTTTCTGCTTTCGAGCAGTCTAGATGAAAGTTAAACATTATATGAAAGAAAAAAAAAAAAGAAAAAGAAAAAGAAAAAAAAAGCAAAGCTCTTGACCTGGATAATTAAAGACAAATTCACTTCTGTGAACTACGGATAAGCATTTTACTTATTAAAGTTTTTTTAGGAAGTTTCTCTCCTTCCCTCTTTGCAGGTACATTTGTAACTAAACAACAAGGCTGCATTTAAATTGTCCATGTGAAAGGACGTTCTCAGATGCACAGTTCCAAATTAAACAGCATGCAAATGCATGGATTTAATTTACAGCTAGACTGCCAGTAAGAAGCATCGTATGGGCTTCTGTGCCACCATTCTCACAATTAGAAATATATCCAAAAAATAAACCTTACTGCAGCAGTTACTTGGTAGCAAGTCTTTTTTTTTGTTGTTGTTTTAATCACTTCCTCCTCGTTTAGACAAATTAGAGAATCAAGAATGATCTGAACATGGAGCATTTGGAGCTGAGGATATATGAGAAGTCTTCTTAAAACAATTCTCATGTTCACAATAAACAAGAATTCTCGATATGTCAGTTCAGGCTTAAGCCAAGTTAACAGGTATCCACTCTGGTGCTCCTGAAGTAGCTGACACTATTTGCAAATTCGAACAATGTTTTATTCATTGGTTACTACTACTATACCCTCAATATGACCTTTTAATTTAAAGGCTTGGTTCAGTACAGCATTATCTCCATACTAAAACAGAAATAAACTCTTTCAGAGACAGCAGCTGCATCAAAAGCTGCAGTGATTACCCAGTGTAAACTCTCTACTGATACCTTAGCATATCTGTATAAGAGCTTTAACTGCTTCTACTAACCACAGTTGTCTTCCTCTCTCCATACATCACATTCCAATAATTCGAAGCATTTGGTCTTACTAGATCAATATAGCTATGTTTTGTTCTGGAAAGAAGATTAAGTATAGTATTTGTAATGTTTTGCCACCAATATTTCCACTGTTTTCAAACATCCTACTACTATATTTCAAATCAAGTTCCCAATGTTTTTCAAATCTAGTAACGAGTCAGTAGGACAAAAGTATTAGAGAAACTTTTTGGATTCTTACAAAGTTAATTCCTTCAAAAAGCTCATGCTAGTTTCCGTGGCCTTGTTTCCCTCAGGCTCCAGTGAAACGCCCTGCTCCTATGTCCTACCAAATGCTTTCAGGACAATGCAACGCAGCTAAAGGCATTTCCTCTTCGTCTTCCTCTTGCAGGCTTGAAAACAATGCTTTTTAAAGAATCTCCTTAAAAAAGCTACTTCCCCTAGCATCATAACCTCTAATTTAAGATATAAAATCTAAGCATACTCATTGTTTAAATAATGTTTAGTTACAACTGGATAATTCACAAGGCTAGTCACAAAGAGCGAGTGTGGAGCAAGATACAGTCATGGGCAAATCACGACTGTATCAGACCAGGAACAGCGACAAATGTCTTACCTGGGCATGCCTCATTAGTAAGAAATTGCCTTTTATATTAATTTGTAAAGACTCTACTTCTTATATAACTCTACTAAAGACGTTTCTTGGTCATTTCCAGATTATGTGAGTGGAAGCTTCACGACTGCCTAACGTGCTCTGATGCTTACACGACAGGCCAGTGTTTCTGGGGGGTTTCGGCAGGGAAATGCAGCAGGGATGAGCAGGGCGGGCGGGTGCAAGGCAGCCTGCCATTCCCACAGGGCTGCTCCGCAGCAGGATCACAGGCACCGTCCTGCTCTTTTCATGTTAAGTTTCCAGGGAGAAGCCTATGCACTTATCTCAGCTGGCATTTCTACCTTCAAGAATTGCTGAGGGATGGAGACAAGTCGAGGTCAATTAGGAAAAGGCAAGTGTAGCTTAACTAACAAGCTATTAAATTCGGACATCATGGCCTTTGATATCTAGGGAAAAAAAAATCCTACAATTCCAGGAAAAAAAAAATCTAGACATGATGCTAGTGTTTATCACTAAATTAACAAAAGATAAGTTTGGTGTATTCAGTAATGTGTTTTTGTAAAGAACTTCAACATCTACAGTTTTTCCCTACTGATGCTGAGACCTTCCAAATGTTTGGGTGACAAAACGACAAAGTAGAAATATCATTAAAAAAATAATAACAAGTTTCCAAAACATTTTAATTGAATTTTCAGCAGCCTATGTACCTACCTGAATTGACCACAAAATGGTAAAATCTTCATAATCATTAGAAAAATAGCATTCATTCCCCACCAATCCATGGATAAAACATACCACACAGAACAGATTTAGAGATCATCAACATCTCACGTAACCAAAAAGCACAGAAACTCATTAGATTTAACAAATGGAACCTGTTTCTGAAGTACATCTTGCAGTATGGGTCACATCTCAGGTAACAGCATTTTCTTTGGTATGACTCTGAACTGATCTTTTGTTTTTGTTAACAACATCTAAAATGAGGTTCCCTTTAAAAGGGAGACATCCAAGTGCTTTTAGAGGATAGGTCAAGGGGTTAAAAAATAGTGAGAAGAAATAATTCACGTAATTCCTCGTTTTGTGCATTCATGACCAATCTTTTTTTTTTTTAAAAGTACTTAGGAAAACTGCGTAGAATGTGAAGCCAATGTGTACTGCACAGACTGGAAAAGGAAAGGTTTTAGCTTCACTGCAGAACTATGTTCAGTGACTGAAAGCTCCTTACAGTTCGGTCCCTTCTTTCAAGTACAAATATGCAAGAGGAAGAACCCAAACAAACAGTCCATCAAGCTTTGCTGCCTACATATTCCATAATGATTGAGTTTTACCTTTTATTCCCAATAAGCATTATGACCATGTTGGAATTGGAATGCTGACGAGCATCTTCTAACCAAGTTGTCAGGTGATTGAAAGTGTCCCTCCTAAACACGGACAAGAATGAAAGTTACAAGCTGCACTTCAAAAAAATAGTTTTCCTTATCTTTTGTCCTTAAACTCATATTAAGCCTTGGTTACCCCTTGATTATATTCCATTACTTATTAATGAACACAAAGGATTAAATTCCTGATCATTAAAATTCATCATTCAGACTCCAATGACTTTAGAAGAACCAAATTTCACCGAGTTTGTGCACTGGTACCAGTACACACTTGACAACACTTCACAGTAGGCAATCAAGAGTAAAGAATATCATAACACTGTATGTAGTATTATTTTTAATAGTCTGTCAATGCCAGTTTTTAATACAAAGCTATTTATATGGTTATTTATAATCTATTTTTTTCCTTCTGCCTCCTGGAACTTACTGAGCAAAATTTAGAGGGTCCAACACATAAATAAAAGGAAGGAAAGCTCCAGTTTAGCCAACGTCTCTACTTGAGCAATACAGCTATTAGGGCACACGCTCCAGAAGTAAGAGCTAGTTATCCCTTTGTCAGAGGTACAAGGGCAAATAAGAATTTAGTAAACAAGGGGCATCAAGTATTTAAAAACTGCTTAGAATAACTAAACACACTCCCTAAACAGTAAAAAAAAAATAATTTTTAATCTATAAAATACTGCATTTTATACACATATAAGTTCTACTGAACAAGACTTTAAAAGTACAATACATGCTCGAGCCTTCAAACGCCACAAATAAGGTGTTCACATATAGGTAAAAAGCAGTTTACATTCATTTTCTGTGAGTTAAGACACTGAATAATTATTTTGGCAGCAGTTTTAGCAAGTAGAGAAGGTGTAACAGGGTAGCACTCTACAGACTTCACTGTGCACAGCAAATCTTAAGCACAGCAGGTCATTAGCTGGACATTTTCTTAAACTAATGATCACCGTCTAGCCAAAAACATCCCAGAGTTTTGCACATTAAATATAGCTTTTATTCAAGAGGGCAGGAAAGCCTCAGTCACTCAGTAACTGTGCAGGCGCTGTGTTCTCCTAACTTGGCATCAGTAGATGTTTTCCAGCATTTCTACCCAATCACTTTGATGTTCTCTCATTTCCCTCTTTTGCAGAACAGCACCACTAAAATGTTTGCAAATGGATAAAGAAAAATTACACTTCATTCTAATAAATTCATAAGAAAGGAATTCATTAAGTATTTTAAGGCTTTTCTCAATTAAAATAATGGCCATTCATTGTCAGAGACTTTATGATTTTATGCACACTCAGCCAGTATCCAGAGAAAATTAAGGAAAGCTCCGTGCACCTGGATCACATTTTGCCTTGCAGCACTTAAGGTAGATGTTACAACATTAAACTGACAAATATCTATTTTAAAAAGCCATACTAGACATCGCAGACATCATAACCTGCCACAGTGCAATTCTACAGACAGACACATTTAATCCCGTTACGCCTCCCTCCACATTCTCACCTTGTGATATCATACACTAGTAAAGCCCCTGCTGCCCCTCTGTAGTAAGACCTCGTGATGGAGCGGAAGGACTCCTGTCCTGCCTGTGGGAGACAAAGTTGCATTATTTTGTGTCAAAAGGTCTCATTTGGTTTATTTTTGTGCCCAAAACCACAAACTTCCACAGACTTTTTGCAGGGAGGACTGTGGGGAGAGAGATCAGAGAGGAACTGGGCATAGAAAGTCTTTAACACTCGCAGAAGAAGGCACATAAGGAAGGGACATCAACTACAGAACAGTGCTGTTAAAAATACCCCAATTAAATATTCTAATGTACATATGTGTGTGTACATATATATAAAATATCTTTATGCATTTTTAGTATATATTACATACATATATATTTATATACATAAGAGTGAGCAAGTGCGCTCAGAAAAAGACCTCGAAACCTTTTTTGGCAATCCCTGACAACCCAATTTACTGAATGGCTTCACAATACATGAATCATTATTAGAGCACAGAATGGACTCCTAGCAACTAAGCTCTGAAGACAAATTTGAAAGGAAGCAAATAACCCAGAGCTTCACATTTGAATTCAATAACCCGCTCCCTGGGGCAGCTGTTGACACTAGAATAAATAAAGCCCATTGTAAATAAATGATGAATGACATCTTTACGCCCACCATCTGCTGGTGTAAAGGTTGTAGGAAGGCCAAGGATGCAGATTTTATCCGTTATATCATAAACTGTAGCCAGCTTTCAACAGTCTTCACATGGAATTCTTTCAGTAATCATTTTATTACAAGAAAGCAGAAAACGGTTCTGAATTCAATTGTACACAAATCTGCTCCACCAGTTAATCAGTCTCCTCTGTTCCTGATAAATAATCCCTGACAAATGGCTACCGGATGCAAAAGCCCTCGTCACAACTAAACTTCATGGATCCTACACAGATTACACCCTTCTTATACAAAAGGATTCTGCAAGAGCAAACAAACAAAAATAACTTCCAAATTTGCTTAATGTGCACAAGTTTATATTTTAACATATTAAACTATTACGCAGTTGTCTTTTGAACCCCCTTTACTCATTCCAAAACAAAGCCTACCACCATGCAACAGTCAACCCAAAACCATGAGACCCAACCCAACTACCATTTACAACCGCAGGCTAAAAATGCTTTTAGGAACGTGGTTCCCACAAGCAGAAACAGTGGCATGGAGAGCACAACAGTTTGTCCCCTCCTGCTTCAGACAAGGCACTCCCTGAAAATAACCACGTGTAGCTGCAGACCCCGAGCACCCTGGGCTCGTCCCATTCCAGACTGCTGGCACCAGCCCTGGCAGTTCAAGTTCTGCTTCGGTCTAAGCTGCAGAACAAGCGTCCACAAAGTCTCTCGCGGTTACTGTGTTTTTCTTGCTATATTTTTTCTTGAATCAAGGAGAATGTTTTTATTACAGAAAGCTCTGTGGTACAATGTGTTTCGACACCCTTGGTGTTCAGAAGGTGCCCTGGTCTTCCAGCACTCGCAGTTAGTTACACTTCAGAGGATACTTAATGTCTTAGTCACTCCCGTGGAAAGCTACAAGAGCTAGAAAACACATTTAGTAGTTCCTCAACTCAACTGGAATACCTAGCAGGGCACTTGGCCAAGAATCCAAGAATTTTATATAAAAGTGCACAAATGCACATATACGAAGTGATGCATGTATCTGAAGTAATAACAAGTAACAGGATGCAGAGAACCTGTTAGACAGCAAAGCAAATGCACAGCTCCGTACGTGGAGCTCTACCCAGAAGCTGCATAAACCTTTACACTCTCTTGGCGTGGCTACTAGTTCAGGTACGTGATAAAATACCTCAAATACTGTCTTTCTAACTATAAATCAGGCAAGTTTCCACTGCCAGGTTTTCCAACGTATCCACTCAAATGTCACATGAAGTGGATTTCCGCTACCACGCTAAGGCAGCCTGTCTCACACCCACAAGCTGCACCCTGACAAGGCTGTTTGGCTCCTCAAGAAAATTAATCAGAGTCAACCAAAATCACTAGAGGCCCCACTGGCCTGTACAGAACTGGCAGAAAAGGGAATTCTTACAGGAATCGCTTCCTCATAAGTTCAATATCCATATCCTGAAAGCACTGGAATGCTTTTGTGTCTCATTTTCCCCAGGATGAAGTTGTTTAAATGCCATTACTTCCCAGGGGAAGAGCAGAAGAAGCAAGGAAAACATTTCTCTTTATTTCCTTGAGAAGATGACTTTCCATATAGCATTACTGAATCTGTCCCTACATATATGGACGCCCAACACAAAATGAAGACTAAATAAATTCACTCATTCCAATAAGTTCATTCTGAATAAAAATATATGGAGCTTCTACAAAGAAAGTCCATTATTTGCATGTGTACACAGATATATATATATTCACACACATTTATAGATACCTATTTTAATACAAAATAAGAAGAAATGTCTCACATTTATATCATTCAATGTCTATTTTACCAGGTTGGTATGAAACTAAATAAGAGATCTGAAAAGTCAAAACAGGTACTTTGAGAGGCATTTCCACTTT
The DNA here is from genome assembly GCA_032353885.1 of Nothura maculosa. Taxonomy (NCBI): domain Eukaryota; kingdom Metazoa; phylum Chordata; class Aves; order Tinamiformes; family Tinamidae; genus Nothura; species Nothura maculosa. The sequence continues at coordinate 1,989,296 of JAUBOD010000805.1, forward strand.
TCCCTTTAAGACCCTTATTCAAGACCAAATGCTTCAGTCATTCTTCATCTGACACGCCACTTGCCTTTTCCTTCCTATCCCTTATTTCACAAATAAAGGCCAAAAGCACAAAGAAAGTGCAAAAACAAGTGCACACTATCTATAAAAAAAACTGTTTGAGGGGCTGGTTGCGGGGAGGGGAGTGTGTTATAATTCCCTTTGTTCTGTACAGGAGGGCCAAGCCAAATTCTGCTACTTGCCCCAAGGAGCAGCAGACAGAAGTAGCAGTGTGGAAGCTCAATATAAAACCAGAAACAGGCCTGAGGCAGCAAAAACACCCTGTATCCTAAGGGGAGTTAACAATGTTCTTATATCCTCCCCTAGTTTTCCCCCTTTTCTATTAAAGCTTTTTTTGCTGCTGTAGTTGAACTTTTCAGAGCAGAAGGGAGGCAGAGTCTGCTGTCACTGCATGGATGGGAACAGGGCATTTCCGCAGGCCACGTTACTTCCAGGACACATCAGGATACAGCCTCTCCCAGTCCCACACCACCCAAGGGGACCGAGGAAGGGGCAGAGGGAAGACACCCCTGATAAGAGCACAGATGCCAGCTCCTCCATGGGGTGGAACCCGAGCTGCACGAGGCTGCAGGGCTCACGAACACCTCCTGGATGGGCCTAACCAGGCACCCCCTCCCTCACAGGAGGGGGCGCTGCTCGGAACCGAGTCCTTCATCGATCACAAAAACCTACAGATCAACAAGTGACATTTTAAATGATAAATAACCTCCTTTCTGGTCGCCTCCTGCACAATCAGCTGTTAGAATTGGCATTTAGAAGCCTTTAGGATTCACATCACAGTTTAGCAAAGACAAACTTTGTGAAACTTTGCAGAAGCTCCAAGTTTCAAGGTAGAGCAAAGCACCATCCCTGCTAGGCCTGTAGCGCTGGTGTGTGCTAGAATCCCCCATGTCCAACATCAAGCACCCCTCAGTACAGAGCCCAAAACACCAATCCAGAATAACGATGCGAGCTGCACGCTAAGCACTGCCCTCTGCTTGTCAGAGACCCACTGAAAAACAGGGCCAGCAAAGAAGTTTTCAGGAACACGTAGGCCAGGTAACTGTGTGGCAACTGACACATTATTTGTATCATATCTCCAAGTCTGAAAATGACTGTTCAGGCTTAGAAGAGGCTCACAGCTCTTCAGGGTGCCACACTCCTACCTCCTGTAAGCCACATTTCCATATTGCAAACAATGTATAAGTGGTGCTGGGAACTTTTGTTGGCTTCCTGCAAATCCTCACCTTTCCTACAGGAATCTGAGCAGTACTGGCAAGGGAATGTATTAGCTGCACAGTTTCCAAGTCTTTGCTACCAAAAACTATTCCTGCAAGATCCTTAGACATATACTCTTTGAATCTAAAAATTGAAAGGAGAAATAAAAGATCAAGAGCTATGATCTCTCTGATCTAGTGCAAGAAAATAATTAGATTCAACATCACATCTCTCTAGCAAATAAAATAAACGGTTCATTTTATTAAATTCTTCATTCTTAATGCTGAAGTGTTTGATAAAGCTTCACAGAATCACAGAATGGCTGAGCTTGGAAAGGACCTCTAGGGATCATCTAGTCCAGCCCATTGCTCCAGCAGGGACAGCAGAGCACGGGGCACAGGGCGGCATCCAGGTGGGTTGGGAAGATCTCCAGAGAAGGAGACTCCACAGCCTCCTTGGGCAGCCTGTTCGAGAGCTCTGACACTCTCACATGCAGAAGTTCAAGAAAAATGTCATTTGGGTACATCACGATATTCTTTTTTTTTTTTAAAGATTAGGAGAAAACTTTATCATACACAGCCACCTGAAAAATTAAAATTCAGTGTTGCACAACTAGTGACTCTGGACTCCCTTGCTT
>JAUBOD010000805.1:2014949-2031064 GCA_032353885.1 Nothura maculosa
TTTATTTTATTTTATTTTGTTTTATTTTATTTTATTTTATTTTATTTTATTTTATTTTATTTTATTTTATTTTATTTGTGTGCAGGAGCCTGGTAAGGCCAGGCCTGTTGAGGCAGCCTACTCTAGTCCTCGTCCAGATAAACTGCATTCAGAAATCAATGTAAAATTGAGGTTCTTTAGCATTATTGTTTTAAAAATAAAGTTTTGAAGCTGCACTTACAAGTCAGTACAACAAGAACTAAAAGAGAAGTTTAGATGTGTAGTTCCTCAGTTTCCCAGCTGAATTCATGGTTTTGTTTTTTGAACATGGGGACATATTCAGATGAGCTTTGCGTTATCCTATTTGTTTGCTCATGTTCTTTGCAAATGTTATCATTGCACTCTGTTTTTCCTTCCAGATAACCTTGCTTTTACTGCCTTGGTGTAAAAATAAAAGGTTTGATTAAACAGTAAGTGATAAATTGCAATTCTTTTCCCATACACCCAAGGAAAACAGACGGATCCTTGGGATAACCTTGAAATGGCTAGAAAGCCAACTGAAAAGATATGCTGAAGGGCTTTTTTTTCTGTTCTCAGGAGTGATAGCAGATAGGTTCTCACATCATAAGATCATGGATTATTTGTGCTATGCAGACAGTATCACATGTCGATGCAGAAGTTACTCAAACTGTCATCAAGGCAAATTTTCAAGTTTTTGTAACTTTAAAGACTTTTTTTTTCCTCAGCTCTCTTGCTGCCTCATTTAATTTATATTGGCAACAATTGGATAAGGGAATGTGGTCGTTAACAAAGAGTTACTGCACAGGCTCACAAGAAGTGAAAATCACAAAACTTTACTCATGGCTAGAAGGGAGATGCTTTAAGGGAGTTGTCTGGCTTGAAAAGGAAACCATAGATTTCTTTTTAGAAGAGAGAAAGACCTAGCCACATTTTTTTTTCAAAAAGCAAACTTTTTAGTTTGAAAGAGATAAAAACAAGCTTTCCATTTTTGCTTTTTTTCCCTCCTCCTCTTTTTTTCTTTTTTTTTTTTTTTCTTTTTTTTTTTTTTCTTTTTTCTTTGTCAGACTGCCCTATTAACCTGCTTTGGTGCTTATAGGAAGTAAGGAACTGTCCAAGATTCTGGAAATCAGAAAAGTTGCTCAAGGACTTAAGGTGAGAGACTTTTAGGGTTAAAGTCACAGCACTGATATTTTCCAATCAAAACATATATATTAGTATATAACTCTATATGCTGTGTTGTTATCTAAAAGGCAAAATAGAAATGCGTAGTCATTCTATCTAAACACTTCTAGCCAAAACATAGTCAAGATGACACTAAAAAGCTTCAAGTTCTATTTAAAAGATGCCAGAAAAACAGAATGAAACTTTTAAGTACTTGTCCGTATGTACATTCCATTGTCAATATGCATTAATCAAGTATCTAAATTAGAACATGTTTTCCTTTAACAAATATGTATTTATTTGGCCATCATTGATGTGGAGCACAGCACGTGCTTGTGCATGTATTTCCCTTCATTTCCTTGTGTTGGTGCTTTGCAGCTCAAGACAGTTTCAGATCATTCCAGCCCAGCTTTAGTCACCTGTGTTCAGACCCTGAAGGTGACACCAAAGCTGCCCTTAACCCGCTAAGCCGAGTGTTATCAGTAAGTGTCCTGGGTGCCAGCCCCTTGCATCCTCAGCACAGGAGTCTTTAAGACCACAGATCAGACAGTGTGCACATGCCAAATCTTTCTTTTCATTACTCTTCCTATACCATTACTTGTGAACCATGCATACATGAGTTGAGAAGGATAAACAATGCACACTGGAAAGATGCAAACTCTAGGAGAATGGATGATGATGTGGCAAACATTTGTGCTTGCTTGTCTTGTTGCTCTGATCTTGAGATACAAGTAGCACAAAATTTTGAATGCCTAGGCTTCTGCCTTGTAGTTCTCTTAACAGTTGCGGGGATAATTCTGGCTCCAAGAGAATTCATGAGAATTCATGAGAATTCTCTTGGATGGAGGGTCTCTATTGTGCTTCACATTACTTCCATGCCACTTAGAAAAGGGATTTTTCCATGCTTTATTTCTATTCTTCAAATGGAAAGAACGTCTGAGTTGCTGAGTCTGAGTCTATTTGACTTAAGGAACTTCTTCTCTGCTAGAATATAGCTTTAGATAGACAACACTGGCCTCTATAATCTCATCCTTGTATTGGTGAAGTTGGTTTTGTTGTCCTTATGTCACCATTATGATTTAGTGTGCAAAGTGCTTGTAGTTTGTGGCAATGAGGAACCTTCATGATGATAAGGCTTTCCCAGTGGTATGTTGACAAACCTCCCAAACCTATTATATTCTGTAATTTTGCCATTTTAGGTTTCTTGCTTCTGCTCGTATTCTCTTCAGAATGATCTTTGTTTAGATGAGCCAAGACATACATGAAAATTGACAAAATTGCTTTTCAAGTAACAACATCACTCATGATATTTTCTGTCCATGTTTCCAAAAGGTAAGAGGACCAGTCTCTTTGCAGAACTCCTTTGTGTTGTAGGAGAAAATGCACAGCATTTTAGTACTCTTCAATAAGAGCACAAAGTGGTCTGCAAAGTGAAAAGTAAAAAAATAATGATGTTGTATTTCAGAAACAAAACAAACAAACAAAAACCTGTGCTCTTTCTACTGAATAATGAGCCAGGTAAGCCTGGCCCAAGCCTTGTAGGTACTAGGCCTGTGCCTAGTACTACTCCTAGTAACTCTATCTGATCCAGTGCAGGAACCTGCATGCTCTGTAAGGACCCCGGGAGGCTAAAAAACAATCGAGAAGTTTTCTGTAGTCCTTCTAGCCAGGCAAAACATGCAGTAAAATTCTACCATGTATTAGAGGGAGTAATTCCAAATGCAACAAGTCTTGTTCCAGAAAGAAACGAAGCAGCAGGCTTTCCCAGAAGGCAGGGCAGCAGTAAACTGGTTCAGGTCATTTGTACTGAGTAGAGATGAAAGTATTTGTATTCTGATGACTCAATGTAAGATACTAAAACTATTCCTTCAAGTGAAAGCAATGAAAATTTGTAGTTCATGTAGTATAATGCCAAGTGGGACAAGGAGTGTTCTTTTGGCACAAGAAAAGCTTGTGCCAAATATAATGTTTATGCTCAATAAAAATGAAAGAAATAGTGCAGTATCCAGCTTAATTAGTGCAATGTTATTCATAAAGTAAAAAGGACTGTCTTGCAAAATATGTTAATTACAGTAGACACTGAAAGGAAGAAAAGAAGAAAAAGAATAGGAAGAGATAGACAGAGACCAAATGTACAGCCTGAAGAGTTTCCAAAATAAGGGACTACACAGTGATTCATAGACTAGTTAAAGTGCCCCAGTAAATTCATCCCTCATTTGAGTTAAGCCTGATTCATTTTTCACTTTTCCTGGGACAAAAAATAAAATTGAGACCTCTGAGGCGTAGACTGAATGGGTTTTCTGAACATGACATCCATCCTCTGGCTTATTCATTTAGATTTCATCTTTTAGTAACAAACATTTTCAGTTTTGCTCTAATACTTCTCAAAGACTCCAGCCTGTTCTTGGAGTAACAGTGTATGATGCAGTACAGGTAAACTTAACATCACAGAGATACCTTGTAGAAGGCCCCAGAAGGGCTGTACATTCTTCAGATCCTTAAGAAGTAACCCAGTAGCATCAGTTTGAGGACTTCAGTATTTAGTCAGAATTGATGACTTTTCTTAAAGGCTACTTAGCATGCCTTGAACCTAGAGGACTGACTAGGAATCTGAATTTACTGAAGTGAAACAGACCCTGGGTTCATTTCACATTTAGTGAAATGAGACCAGATTTTAGAGTTGATAGTAATGAGTGGTTTAAATTCTCTGTCAAACAACAGTGCATCTATGTGCATCTATGACTAGGGCTCCACTGCCGAAAGAAAGGCAGTAAAAGGGAAAACAAAACCCCTCATCAGAGGAGGCCAACTTCCTAACTTGGGGAAGTTTTGGAGGGAGGGGGAAATGAGCACTTCAGACCACACCTCCAATCTGGAACAAGGTCAGCAAGTTCCAGAGCTTCAAGACTGAGTTGGAAGGGGAATGGAAGGTTTACTGTGATCAAGCAGAATGAGAAAAAAAAAAAGAGAATACCTTAAAAATTGTTTTAAGTTCATAAAATATTGTAAACCTAAGGAGAATCCCTGTTGTAGAGAGCTGCTAGTAATGGTAGGAAAGAGGAATTATAGAAAACAAATTTGATGGTTCATCCTGGTAGCCTTTTCTCTAAGTAGCAACCTTTGCCAAGAATTGAAGTATGGAAAAGATACATCTTTGAATAATTTAGCACCCTTAGTTGCATAGATTATAAAGGCATAAAAACATTTCCTAGATCTGGAAATATTCCAAGAAGGTTAAGAATATTTTATGTGACAGCTTTCTGCCTTGAGAAAACAAAGGAAAAAAAACATTTTAGATTTACTAATAGTGTCTTTCTTCATCAGGCTGAATTTATCCTCAAAGCCTCACAGATCTCAAAGGTTTAAACTTCAGCTGGCATCGGGCAACTCATTCATAGATTATCAAAGCTGGGACAATCAACCAGTGAGGGCTGCATAAAACCTCCCTGAAGATGCAGACATACTTTTCCTGGCCTATTAAGTGATCCTGGAGTTTTAACAGGAGATTTGCTGAGTTTAAGTAACAAAAAGCCCATCTGTGAACATTAGGGAAAATAAAATGCCTTGGCGTAGCTTGGCATATCCTAAGTAGTGTTAATGACTATCTGATAAATAACAACACTGTGTTCTAGGGGTTTTTTTTTTCCAACTTGCATTGTCTTCTTTGTAATGTCTTATTTTTCAATTAAATACCTTTTCAAAATTCCATAAGGAGAAGTGCACATATGGTCAAAAAGTTTATTCTTATAGGAATTAGATTAAAAGAGAGGAGATACAGAATGCTTAAATATCCATCTCAAAGGCTAGCTCGCTTTAGGAAGCCTACTGCTTGGGAAGATTGAGATAATTGTGTGTACAAGTAAGAGCCACATAAAATCTTTCCACACTTTGCTTCTGAAAATAATGGCTGTAGTAACACCTGTAACACTTAGTCTCCAGTAAAGCTCATTCCTTGTTTTAATGTAATTAGTTTATTACCATTCAAGGTGAATTGAGTATCATGTATATAAAATCTAAATGCAGTACAGGTGATTCCTACAGGCTGCAGCTTCAACCTTGGCATGCTCTCAATGACCTCTAAGAGGAAAACTGTAAAATACCATTAAACATCTCTGTAACACTACTATTGGTAAATATCTATGCTGATTTGATGCTTATGAGCATGGAGCTGCTTTCTACAAGTTATGACTCCTGATTAACTACTGCATCTAATATATTGATACCTAGTTAGACATTAAAACCAAATTTGCTGGTGTTTGATGCAATACAATATTGGGTCTTTATTTTCTTCATGAACCATTACTAACTGCAGATCACTGATTTTAAGGAGCACGTGTTTGTGCCCTCCTGTCCAAATCCAGTGAAATTATCAAGGTTATGTTGGTGCAGTTCTCTCAAGAATTTAAAAATTGATATGCATTTCAGAACAACATGTAATCTTCCGTTCAGGTTAATTTAATGTAGTCGTACAATCCACAAGTTATTCTGAAGCACAATATTTTTTTTGACACTGCATTTCTCACAGATATTTGGAGAGTTTGCTTTCTCTCATTTAGAAGAAACTTTGAGGAAGGTCAGTAGTCATGGCTGAAACATCACTTTCTTGAGTGGCTGTCAAAATAAACAATTTAAACTAGCACACGTTATTGAAGTCAGTGTCTTTCTTGCAATATTCTGTTGAGAGGGCTACGTTACAAAATGTACTTTTATTATACACAAAAAGTTTCAAGGTCATTTTGCCCCCATGCTCAGTCATATGTTCCTAGTTAAATAAGATATAAAAAGCAAAGTAGCTTATGACTGTCACCTTCTTTCTCTACAATAATTCACCTAATTGTGGCAATAGCGTATTTTTAGGATGAAGGGGTTGAATTTACTTAGGCCTTATCATGAGAAGTCAACTTAAGAACTGAAACATCAGCCTGTGACTTCAATTCAGTCCCCTACCACAGAATTGCTATTGTTGCAATAGAAATTTTGGTTAGCACCTCCTTACACTGCACAAGTTATGATCAAGAAAGATCAAGAAAGACTGAAGAGCTCATTTGTCACAATAATGGTGGCCATGAAAAGTGAGCCTGGATCATCATCATCTACTTGGATTCCCTAGCTGGAAAGAACAGGTATCCACTTCTATTTGGAGCAATTTAATGGTGGCATTTGGACTGGGGTTAGGTAACTAAAGTTCATATGAATATGCACAAAGTCATCTAAGTATATTCTGGTAGAATACCATACCAGAGACAGATGGATGTCACATTACTTATTTATATAAACATTCTCAGGGTTGGAATTGTCTATCTTCTCTGTGTATGGGATATAGCTATAGCTATATTAGCAACTCTGTTCAGGATTTCCTATGCGATGTCAGCAGAAACTCTGTAATATAGGTTGAACTCAGTCTTTCAGTCCTCTCTAAAATTGTATCACTCTTGGTGATCTATTCCAAAATAAGTAGTGAATTGTTAGCAAATTAGTAATTAGTAATTATTTTGAGTCAATGATAAAATCTATATACTTCAAGAAATTTAGAATACTCTGCCAAGGTTTATCTAGTAAAAAACTCTATGGTAAATTATTCTTGATTGGAGAAGGTGATTTTTAAGCAGATATATTTTTAGGGCTAGTGATTTTTCTTCCCTTTTTCCTAACTGAAGTGTTTTTTTTCAAGACTGGCTAAGGTTAACAACCTTCAGGAAATAAAAAGAATCAAGAATTACTTACTACAGAAGTACTTGGGCTCCTATATTTTTGCAAATATATTTATTATAAATACCACAGAAAAAATATATTTATATTATATATATATATGAAATATACATTTTATGAGAAGTTACTTATACTATCAGTGCAACCACTATGTCAATTGTTTGTATTGCTATGCTTAAAACTTTCACTGTTTTTTGTGAATATGCATCATATAATCAAAATTTAGAAAAATCTGTGTGGTTCTCCAGGTCGTAAGAAATTTCCTTATGTAGTAGACTGTAAATCAGGGAAAACCTTCCTTCTATGAAAAAACAACAGCTGCTAACCAAGCTACCTGCCCATCTCTTTGCCTATATAATTGCTGTAGCACAGAACTATTATTTTTATAAAATGCTTTGCATCTTGTCCTTTCCTTAAAATGAGAAATAGTCTAGAGAAAGCATTTATCTCTTCAGCAAGCTCCTGTATTCATCTTTTAACTTGCAAGTTAATTGATCCTGTGCCCTGAATTTCAGCCTTGCAGAAGTGAAGGCGCAGGTTAAGGAGCTGTCATCGCTACAACTCATGAAGGAATTTCTGTTGCAGAAGGTCACATCAGTTGCCAGTTATGGCCTATTTCAAAGTTAGAAGGTGCAGCTTTCATGGGAGGAGTAGCTATTTGTCTGATGTGCACTCAGTGATCCATTGCAGATTACTTGATTTACCTTATAAAATTTGGGACAAGTCAGCACCTAATTCCTTTACTGGTATGTCAAAAGAGAGAGAGAAAAAAGAGAGAGATGGAAGAGATGGATTAGCTGCAGCATTTGCTTAAGTTATTTGGTTCAAAATACCTTGATTTTTTGCAGAATAGATAACTGTTTTAGTGGTATATATCCTTTCCCTCCCTCCTTACTGGAAAAAGTAAGCCAGTGAGCTTCAGAACCCTTACAGGAGGATGAATTTCAGTGCTGTTTTAACCAAAGAGGTTTCTCTTAAGGCTGACAAATTTCCAGCTAAATTAATAGCTGCAACACTTCTTGTGCACTCACCACATAGTCTTCAGCAGGCATATGACAATAATGAGGCTTTCCCGTGTTCAGAATAAGCATCTCATCCTACAAGATGTTATTCTGCACTCTTATAAGCTTAAAATATATTAGCTCAACCAAATCATATTTTACTCCTACAGAAAATGGAAAATTATGATTTGTTCAATTGTCAACCCTTAATGGTTTTTTTTTCTTGCTCTAAAAGTGAATTAATAGGATTTAAATGCAAAAAGGCCTGGACTTTAGAGTTCTGGGGTATACTACTATGCAGTTGCTTATAGTCTAATTGTTTGCAGACTATATCAGGCTTTTTACTTTTCTTGATCACTTTATATATTAGATGAGACACTTCTCTACAGGTTATTGGTCATATTTCTTTATATGCAAACACAGATTAGGAATCCAGTGTTACCATTCGAAGATATTTGAAGACTAATCTCTGTGTTTGCTAATCCAAGAGACAAATCTCTTTATTTTTCTTCTTCTCAAAACAATGCCACTTCTACATGCTGAGTATCCATCGCAATTTCTGAAATATCTGTAAATTTACCACTAGTCCTGTCTTTTTTTTAATATATATATATTTAAATGACAGTATAATCCTTGGAAATACTTAGGTTACCCTCTTTTATGTTCTCAGATCACTGAGCAGTAGGGTTTGTCTAAAATACTGTTGTTAAATTTTCAACATGTAGGTCCACATGTTTCCGATGTGCTACATTAGGGACTTCACTGGAGGAGTGACAATTCCTTTTCCTCTTCCAGTCTGCCTAAATTATAGAGATGATGTCCACATGAGTGCCAGTCTGAGGAAGAACTCATACCATACTCTTAGCAAGTTCAAATTTGGGCTAGTAAACTGCAGCCATAGAACTTACTGTACTGTACTGCTTTATGTTTATGATTTCAATAAAGCACTGTAGAGAGTGATCAAGTCTGCCATCCAGTTAGACCCAGTTAGAAACTAACTCTGTTGCCTTTATGCTTACTTAAAATGAGACTTCCCTCTATCTTTTCTAATATATTTCTGTCCACTTTCAGTCAGGAATAGGATTTTCTAACCCCTCATACTTTCTAAGGCATATCCTTTGAAAACCCATGGACTTCAATGTCACATAAAAACTCAGCTACTGCTTTCTGTTTACTGCAAATTCTAATCTATATCCAGAACTTTTGGTGCCAGTGTTTTCTGTTTTGTTTCTATTCATTTGATATTTTTCTGCAAGGCCTCTTTTTTTTTCTGTATTCCTATTATCTTAGCAAGTGGTCACATATCTATCTTTCACAGAATGAACCCAAGCTCTTTTCAGTCATCCACCTTACTCTGATCAAATTCCACTTTCATTATATACACCAAGCCAGTTAAAGTTGACTGATATCTGTCTGTTTGCAGGGAGCTGTGATTTTAACTGATTTTGATCAGTTATTCTGATTTAGATTGCTGTTGGTTTGCAGCATAGTGGTTTTCCAGTAAGATTTGGCACATATTTTCCTTTATGCTTTCCTAGAACATTATGTCAATTTTAATATTTCATTATGCTCTTTCCGAATTCTCCTTTCTCTTTTTTTCTCCTTTTTTCCCTATTGTAGTTTCTTTATATTTTTCTAAGTCTTTGAAGCAATTTAATATTTGATTATGTCAGAATGGGGTTTTGCTGTAATTTTATGCCATTTCCCCCTAAATAATACTCACAGACTCTTAAATGTGCATTCGTGAGCAGATGTAAGAACCCTCCTATCCTAACAAGAAAATCTTCAAACTCTTTCCTGAATAATACTTGTGAATAAATGAATCTTCTATAGTAACTTCTCAAAGAACAATTTCCATCAGATGAGAGAGGATCTTAACATTTCAGCTTCTCTAGCTGAAAACAAAATGGCTTCATTACTGCACTCCTGCAATGACTCCCTTTAACCTCTTTCTTTGAGTTCTAATCCTGAAAGAAATAGCACATTTAGAAACATAATGTGGGCTTCCCCTTAGAAGTCCTATGGTTAGCCCACCAGCCTATTAAACCCAGATCTTGTAAATATAAAGGAACATTCAGATTTTAAAAATCTTGTGCTGCAGTGACCAGAACTTCACACACAGCCTGCTGGTTCAAAAATATGTCCCAGAGCCAGAGAACTAGAGAGACTTAATCTGCAGGCCAAACAACTTGCTGAAACTGTAGTTCAGGCATTGAACATGTAAATAAATTAGAAATTGCTATTGAAATGACATCTTCCTTTTCCTGCTTGTTATAATTCCATGTGCCGTAAAGGCCAAACGTAAAAGGAAAGAAGTGAATCAGGCTTTGTGCTAATTTCTGGAAAGATATCCAAGATTGCCTGAGTTATGTAGGGCAAAATGACAGCAACAGTGACATCTGCAGAACTGGTACTGTCACTATCAGCAGCACAAATGTGTTCTTGCATCTTTTATGAGCGTAATTCAGCAAAGGATAGAATGGATCTTTTGACAAAGTCTGTGCTACAATTACAAGCCTGTTGCTCAAAGAGAAGACTGTTTCTCAATTGAGAAATCAGAGGCTTTGGTCATCTGTAGGCTGAGCTGCTACAGTAATTTAACACAGAAGCAAGTAACACATAATCCAATTATGGACAGTAATATCTAAATCATTCTGATCCCTTTTTTAATGGTTTGCTTTGGAAGACATTAGGACAAAAGGATCTTTATGTATGTAAAATATTAATGAATTAAAAAATGGAAGTCATCTTCATACTTGTATTTGTAAGTGAACAAAGTGCATTCATTTATGTTCCTTGTAAGTCCTGTCATTCTTGTCCAGAGTATGTTGTCATGGTTTTCAATATGGCCATGTCAAAAACATAGTAATAATGAATGAGAGCGATTAGGGATATATAGCAGATTAATTTTTACAATCTCTGATCGTTGCTGGATTGGACAGGCAAAGATAAGGATCAAATGCAGAGGTAACAACATTGTAAGACTAAACCCTGGAAAAGTGGGACCTGGCAATATGTAAAATAGAACAATCATTAGAGGGTTTTTTAGCTGAGAAATTAATAGGCCTTAACTTACTATTTTTCAAAAGCCCAGGTCTCAGCTTTTATGAATCAGCTTAACCTTTTTTTTTTTAACTACTAGGAGTTATGTAGGTGGATTATACGAGTGAAGATCCTGAGTTCCTATGATTAAGAAGGCTTTCACATGTGCTGAGGTCCTTTTGCAGCCTATGGCCAGAAATAGGCTGCTGTCCTGAGTTTGCCCACGTGCAAAAGCATACTGCTTTGATTTCAAGTGTTACATTAGATTAGGATTGTTAAACCTGTGACGGAGGAAATGTTTATCAGAGTCTCCCAGTCTTTCCCTGGCCTGAAGCTCACGATCAAATATTCTGACTAGTATTAAGCGTGAAGAATCACCTTCATATGAATGACAGGAATGGGTAGATTAGTTGCTTGCATGAGTTATTTTTCATAGAACCTTAGAATTGCTTTCTAGAATGCTGGGAAATGAGTTGCTAGACCCAAAGTGAGACAAAGGAGCAGTTATGAGTATCTTTCTCTTTCCAAATCTTGCAGAAAAGATGGGAAGATTAACATACATGTGGCTGCATAATTTTCATCTGCTGTCAGTCACCCTTAATCTCTTCCTATCTTAGGGAAGCAAGAAAATACAAGGATTTGGAGGGCCAATGCAGAGGGCAGGATGGCAATCCCTTCTGCTTAACTAAGACTGCGACTGTGAATGGAAATAACATTACAAATTGTGAATATCACAATCTTTATGTCAGGCCAGGATCAACCACCTCCCCACCCAACTAAGGTTTTCCATTGGTATTTTCTTAAGAAAGGTGATCTGAGCCTTACAAATATAAATGTTAATCTGCTGTTGTCCCAATAATAAAATCAGAGCTTAACCTAGTTACATCCTTGAGTCTGTCCTAATTTACATCAAAATCTTCCCCAAAACATCTACTATTTTTCCTGTCAAATTTAGTCTCAACTGGTTTGTTATGAGCAGAATTTTCTGTTACATCCCCAAACTTGGATATAGCTCTCTCCTTAGCAAACACTGCAGTGTTACCAACCCATTTTCTTTCCACTCTTCATCTAAGGCAATGCCTTTGGGTTAACCAAGAGTACTTAGGTTTAGCCTTCAGCCAGTTTTAGTTCCCTCTTTAATGGGAGAAAGACAGTCATCTTCAGAAAGTGATTCAGATTTTATGAGAGCTCCTTCAGATACCAATTTGGCCCTTCTCATTCCATGAAGTTCTTATGGAGTCATGAGTTCTGTTTTAGATGGTATGAAATCATCCTCTTAGTGTTCTAGCTTTATTTTAGTGAATAATAAGCAAGTGATGAAGCTGTGGTACTAAAGCGAAAAATTTTGATTTTATAAAACTTTTCTTGTAAATCTTCACTTAGAGATTGTGGCAGAAATGAGAGGGAAAGAAGCAAGTCTACACATAAACAGACCACATGTTTCCCACAGTGTCCAAACATCCTAACTCTGAATATAATCCTTGCCAACAAAGTCAGACTATGAAAGACCTTTTAGATTTCTAAAGGACTTACTAAATGGTCAATTCATAAAAGAATAATGTGACAGATTTTGTCTGTGTACCCCAGATGAAAAAGGACAGCAGCTACTTAAAATGTTTTGCATTTATCATCTTTAGGAAAAAAAAAGTGAATTTGGAATCACAGTCCAATCCCAAGGGATATTTAATCTCTGTCCAGTATGACCCTAATTATAATGATAATATAATGAGGAAATGTTCCCTCTCTTCCTGTAGCTGCACAGTGGCAATCAGCTGAAAATTGCCTTCAGCTGTAGATACATGAATATGTTTTCTAACAGTGAGTTGTGTTCTTACAGTAGCACTAGTCTTTTTAAGGGATCCTTTCATGAGCTGCAATCCGAAAAGGAGAGTCTCCTATGTTACTAAGAAAGTATCAAATTGTAGAAAATCAAAATCAAGTGCTATCTTAATAATAACTGCCTTGATCAAGAACTGGAAAGCAGAAACAAGGAGCTCTAGCATTGATAAAAGTGTGAATTAAAGATGTTCATGACCTCATTCCAAAGTAAAGTACATTGCAAGCTGCCATATTCTGGTACAGTAGTTTTAACTGGGACTAGCAATCTTTAAATATATACTTTTTTTATTAGCCAACATTTCCATTTGTTCATCAGTTCTAAAAACTTCCATTTACCATAGTGATATTTTCTAATTCACAGTCAGTTGGATTTTTTTTGCACAAACTTCACAGAAAAATTCAGCCTTTTTTGGTGACATGAGAGGAGAAAAATATCCTTATAATAATTTCTTTTAAAATTTGCCCTAGCACCAGAGCAGTTCATAGTAAGGGAGATGAAATATGGCTCTTAAGTGTGCTCCCAAACTTCATTTTATTTCTTCAGCTTTCATTGTTAGTATGCTTAAAACTTCTTATAAATGCCCAAGAGAATTTCAAAAATCAGAGCTGGACACTTGCTTTAATTTGCTCTTAAAACAGTGCTTTTTAGCTACATCCTTAAAAGTGGCTTCTAATCATAAAAAGTTTTCCCAAAAATCCTTGTGTTGATGGGAAATGATTAGGTTTTCGGAAAGTAGCTTTTCAAATATATTTGGGGGACTTTTGAAGGTCTCTTTTTCCTCCTTCTGGTTGTTTTCATTTTAGCAATGTCAGTTTTGATTTAAATGAAAGCCCAATTTCAGTCAGACAACAAAAATTTAGGATATAATTGAATATATATGTATATATGCATGTGTATGTGTGTATATACATGTAAATATGTATGTACATAGAGATGTATCAAGTAATGTATCATTCAGGAAGCACACTGCATTACACCAAGTGCTTTGGTACTGGCACTAGTGGCCAGTAAGAACTGGGGTGAAATTCACAGCTGTAGTTTTGACCACAGTGTCCCTGATTGGCTCAGGACCAGCCTACCTGAAGGTAAAGGTCAGTGTTTCTCTGAGCCATAACATTACAGGTGTGATCAGAAGTACTTGAGCTTGGGCCAGCGTGGTCTGAGACATGGACAGTGTATTTTGTATCAAGTCTTTTTAATTTTTTTTCCCAGAAGTTGTTTCCTTCCCATGCATGTGTAGGAAGATTACAATAATTTGTATATTTAAACAGGATAGATGGTTATGATCATCTGCTTGGACCTTATGAATGACCACGATCCATCTGCTTCCCTCAGGAATTGCCACATGATGTGCATGTGGTCAGATTAGAATATGTATTTTACAGTCCCCTCTAGTCTGAAAGTAAGGACTTCAAGTAACTTGAAATAATTTGTCCCATGACAAGTTGCTCAAATTGTTACTTTTAATTCTGGCATTTGAATGAGTTTGTTTTATAAATATTGTATGTATACTCTGTTCTAAAATTTTGTTTGAAATATAGTTATTGTTAGTACTTGTGAAACATATAGGATTTTGTAAGATTTGAAATACAATTTGGTTTTGGTACTTGTGTTTTTTTATAGTTGTGTTTATATTTTATGCAGCTCTTCTAATTATCTTAGGCTCTGTGTGAAATTAATATCAATTTTGGAAAAAGTCGTTACGTTGCACAAATATTTGTAAAATATTGCATAAGGAAAATGTTGCTATTACTCCTTAAATTACTCTGAAGCAAAAAGTAAGGACATGCTAGGAATTGCAACTCAAGAGTACTAAAAAAAACCCCACTAGGTGGAGAACTTGCATCAAGTATGTGACTGAAGTTGTACTACTGAAGTCATAGTTGCTACCATAAAAAAATTCTAATAACTAAATCATTTTGTATCGTGCTTCTCTTTATCACTTCTAATCAAGACTACTTTTACATGCATTGTGTAAACATTCTGTGAGGTTTTAGAACTTACTAAATTATGTTTAAAAATTAGTGCAAGAATTAACATATATCATTGCAAAACATACCTGCTGAAGAAGTAGATTTCAGTAGCTACTAACTTTGCTATGAAATGTATTCATATAAAATATATTTTCTTGACTATTCAACTCATTCTAATCAGGTGTTTACAATGCAAAGATCGCAGAGGAAGAGTCAGTGAAAAATGTTTCCCAGAATAATATCATCTATTCCAAAAAATCCTATTTAACTTAATCCCAGATAACCATAAACTCATGGAAAATAATATTTTGTAATTTCCCTGACCCTGTAAATATAGCCAATATTAATTTTTTAAGGAACTCAAAACTAGGAAGAGGACAAATGTTAATAAAGGGGAATATTTTAAGGTCTGTCTTTAGGTTGGCTGTAGATCCCTTAAGTAGAATGAAGACTGAGGTTAATTTTGGAATTCTTGTAGGTCAGTAGCCAACTTTATTGTGATATTCTGTATATCCCATGCAGGTAGATGGAGAATACAGGTTAATTGGGCCAGATGCTCTTAATCAGCTGGGGTTAATCTGTAGAGATATATCTCTAGAGTTTGTTTGCTTCTGGGAATAATTAAAATGTGGATTTGGTTTATGTCAGAGTCAATGCGAGGCTTCAGGGGCTCCCAGGGAGCACAGGGGCCAGAGACTCCTTGGAATGGGCCAGCAAACACAAGGCCTCAGGGGGCATTTTAAGCTGTCATCTGAGAATATGGAGAGAAATGGATTTTTTTAAATTTATCTTCTCAGGGGAGTGAAGAACCATGAGTAGGGCAGCAGGTAAAAGGGGCAAATACCATATGTCCTCCTTTGCTGCTTATATATATTTAATGCTAGAGTTAGAGCTGGGATTTGAGAATTGACTTCTTTGAGATTCTTCTTTATTCCTTTATTTTGGTGGCTTGACAGAGTTAGGAAGGGGGGTAGGTATTGACAGGGTGGGCGGGTGAATGTATTCTTTTACCATTTTGTTCCTGCAAATACATAAGGTCAAAGATAGGGTTTGGAAGCAGATTCTGAAGACTCCAACTATGCTCTGTGCCTCACAGAGCTGGAAAAAAAGACAACAGGTGTGTGTAAAGGCAAACGCTGTGTGTTTTGGTGCGCACTGTAAGAATAAATAGGATTAGAACTAGGATTCAGCTGTGTATCAGTTAGAACTATTGCTTCTTTTAAACTTAGGGCTGAAACATTCTCCCCTAATAGTATGTTCCTCCCTAAGAGCCCAGGTTGTTCTTGCTTTCTATTAATAAAGAGTTGAAAGTGAGCAGGTTTTGGAAAGGATGAATGCTCTACATTGTCTTGTAGAGGCTGGATTTACATAACTGTATTAATAAGGGTT
>JAUBOD010000805.1:2043422-2055453 GCA_032353885.1 Nothura maculosa
TTCTGACTGTCACTTTTGAACAGAGACCTGGCAGGTTGCAAGGAGCTTGCCTTGATTTGGGATAGCACATCTGCTGCACAAGAATTTGAAAAATACGACCATGAAACAGATTTTGTTTGGTTGCAGAAGTGGCTTGGCCCTTTCCTAAAGCCTTTGGATGAAAAGTGAGAAAGGTTAGGGGTGCATATCTGTGTGTGTATGTATGCAGGGAATTCTCTTAATGAGGAATGGCCAATATAGTTTAAGGAAGGGATTTCAACACTTACGAGTTCATGAATGTGATTGGGATAGCAGGAGAAAATTCTGTAGTCTTTATTACAATTGTCGATATGTGTTGGACACTACACATTGTGAAAGATTGTTGGAAAATGATGGAAGAGTCAAAATTCACAGATTTTAGTGTAATCTGTGTTGCACAGTAATAATTTCATTGTTAAGAAGCTTTTAACTGGATTCTCCTTTGTATCTGCCCAGGATAAGCACAGCCTTTACACAGAAGTGTGTAGCCTTCCTCCCTCATAACTAGTGTGAGTTAGTTAATCGGGAACGGGTGCAGACTGGCTCGGGATGCAGAGGTGAAGTCTGTGGCTGTGACCTCTGTGTCCTGACATGTAGAAGCACATGGTGTGCGACCCACAGGGCCAGTGAAGATGGCCCTCTCTGGACCTATACATGCTCCACAGTCTGCATAACTCAGGATAATGTAAAAACACTTGGTGGGGCTTCCTCCTCCCTTGCTCATTTTCTTAGGCAGGGAAGTGAGCTGTTGTGTGGCTTGAATTGCTTTTGTTTGGGGATGACCCTTGTTGCTCCAGGAGATTACTGCTCCCAAAGGGCTGAGAAGAGTTTTGCTCAGCAGCTGGTCGCAGAGCAGGGTGTGTGCAGGACCCTCTGATTTCAGTCAACAGGACCATTTGTCATGGTATTGTCTGGATCTCATTATTCACACAGAAGTCAAGTTTTAGCCATTTTGAGACATGGTACTCTGACATCTTGTGTTAGAAAGATTTTTTAATGACAAATGCTATAGTGGTTTTATCCTTAATATAAAAATATTGATGTGCTAGCTGTCCTTTTGCAAAGTATAATTTGTACTACTCACATAATGGCAAATATTTCTTTATAACCGCTCCTGATTCCTTTAACTATAGTTTATTACCTTATGAAGGTTCTAAAGAAACTGAAATTCTTAATAAAAATATTGTATTAATGATAGCTATGAATGCACACTTCAGTGGTACTGTAGTTGGGTCTGGCATGCTGAGAAAAGAAAATCTAATTTTCTAAAAATAGAGCCTGTTGACTTTGAAAGAGACACAAGTGGGAGTTTACCAAGAGTAAATAGGCTTCACTGACGGCTTGTGGTTGACAAATGATGAAATGCAATTTCTGAGAAATTCTCTGTTGGCTATAAATGAGGGAATCCTTGCTCCTTTGAGATGTTTGCCAAGCTTGTGCGCTCTATACACATGCAGCTTCCTAAAGACATAATGTATTTACAGCATATAACATAGCTGCCAATTTTAATAATACCTCTCAGCAAGCAAATCATAGCATTTTTTATTTGTATTAGAAAAATGCTAGCATGTCTGCAGTTGCGGTGTGTTACGTGTGCACGTGCGCATGCGTATGAATGTCAATGTAGCCCTTCCACATCATATTAAACTATGCTTACGTATGGCTGCTGCAGGTAGTAATTCAGCCATGTAATTAATAAAGTGCAGGCTCATATCAACACAAAACCCCAGGATAAGCAGCCATCAAAAATTCTAAAACTGCAGCACTAGATTATAGCGCTGCCAAGCCTAAGCAAGGAATTGACATTAACCTTGTGCTAGAGGTAAATCATTCCAAGCGGTCTGTTTTGAATTTCCTAATGTGCCTTACTGGTCTAACGAGTTAATTCATTTGATATCCATTTCCTTCTGTCAGCTGCTTTTGGAACATAAATTGTGTGTTGTTATCTTAGTCTTGTCTATTCCATTAATGGTGTCGGAAACGCTACTGAAGATTGTCTGAGGTTTTCTATGGCAGGGTTGACCTATGACCACGGGGCAACACATCAATCACATCTTGACTGAGTCACAAAATGCCAAATGCTTATTCATTTTATTTTCTATTTTAAGCATGGCATTTTAAAAAATGTATTTCTCCAGTCATGCAGAGAGACAAAAACAAGCGTAATCTCAGGGATTTTATAACAAAACCCATTTCAGTATATAAATTCCATCCACTGAATGAAAGTGGATATACCCACGCTATAAAATTTCTGTGTGCATAATCAGCGTATTGGAAACCACCTCTATCCTTTCTTGCTTAATTGCAGTAGTTAGGTTGACAAGAGTGTGACAATTCACATGTGCTTTCACACTGTTCGCTCGGGGCTCCTTATGTAGGAGGATGGATGCAGCACGTCCATCCCAAGCCACTGAACTCCCCAAAAAACTGTCAGAAGGGAGAGAGGGATTGCTCCAGTGCTGCTCCTGCTCTGCTATGTGCTCAGATGTGCTCAGCCTTCTCCCCACATTCCCAAAGCAATGTTAACTTGGCAGGATCTATATTCCCTAATTCAACCCAGTGAATGGCACTACTACTTGAGCATCAGAAAGCAAATGTGGCTGGCTTGCCTCTGATTCCTGCTTAAAGGTTGAAAAAACTTGTATGAGGGACAGCTCCTGGGCAAAAGAAGCTATTAATCATCCCTGCTCTTTTGCTCTACAGCTATCTCAGTTTCCTAGCAAGCATTATAAATGTTGTATCTTACGATTATTCCAGCAACTAATTTCTAGAAATGAATTTCGGATACCTTTGATCCCTAGAGTTCTGCCTGTATTCATTGCTTTTGTTGCCTGTGTTGGCTTTTTGCAGAGAACTGTGTGTTAAATCCACCACAGTGCAGGGCATAGCATTACTTGTGCCTATACGATCCTTTCTTTCAAACCACAATTAGATCATCTCAAAATATCTTTACTGCTCAGGGGCTCTAGATCTCGCCTGAGAGTTCATAGATTAATTTAGCTCAACTAGTTTACCTTGGGATTTAGACAAGCAACTAATTTAACAGCCCTGGATCTTTTTGGCTGTCCCTGTGCTCAAGTCCTAAGCTTCCCATAGGATCTATGGGGATAAAGAGTATATAAAAAGTAAAAGAAGCATGAAATTCTTAGTCTTTCTGCATTTCATTTTCCTATGACTTTCAGGCAGTTCTGACTTGCACTCTGGAGACAGACAAATGTATTTTTTTATAGAAGAAACAGATTGAATGTGGAGATTTCATTGATCTCTGTCCATGCGAAATTCACCTCTCTGAAGAAATCCCAGAAGAATCTAATGTACAGCACAAGATTTATTCAGGACCTTGTACTTGAGGTTGTTCTCTCCTGTCCTATTCCGTAGGTGATGGAAAAGTCTTTTTCTTTTCCTCATTATGCTTTTTAAGGGCTGCAAATGATTTGACTGTTCTTGTCTAGCTTAGGTCTCTAAAGCGGAGCCCTGACACTGTTTAGACTAGAAGGAGGCTTTGAGTGGGAGCCCAGCCTGGTTGTGTGATGATGATGATGGGGAAATCCACTCTCAGAAGAGAATTTTTATACAACTGCACTCTCTACAACTGGCAAAATCTTATTTTGGCATGACCTGAACACAACTAGTGCTGAAGTAACACACAGACCTGAGCTGGGCGGATGATATCATCCTATATACATCTGACTCTACATTACACAACAGTTGTAAGAAAGTCCCCTTCTCCATGAGGTGCTGGTGACTCCTGGATGACCTCACATGTTGTGGGTGGGTGGCATGCACCTGGTTGCTTGCTGATGTTCCTGGATAGCTCATGTTTCCTTATTGCCAAGCAGCTGCAGCTGCACATCTGCAAGGTCCTCCAGAGAGAAATGGGTTGGGGCTTCAGTCTCACACGTAGCCTCTCAAATCTAACATTTGTGAAAGAAAATGCGGTAAGGCTTTTACTTAAACACTACCCTTATTTTTACAGATTAGGTCAATTTTGCTTTTAAAAAAAATGTCCTGTATCTCTGTCATGAGAATATGAACCATGATGTGGTTCTACTGAAGTCTGTGGAACTGCACCCAATCTGCCAGCAGTAAGTTTGGCCTGTGGAGGGAAAGGAAGGCTCAATAATGCTGTGCTTTCAACATGACTATTCGCTTTACTTATTGCTTGTCCAAGGAGATATTTTCTTTTTTTTAATCAAAACCTCAACTGCAATTTTTACTATCAAAAACATAATTTCAAAATAGAAAAATAAAATGTATACTGTGATAATTCTCAATAACTGCACTTACAAAGCCTTAATTTTCAAGGAAAAGCCTAGCCAAGACTCAATTTCAGATAACTTTCTATTATGTGCATACCACTGTTGATATAATAACTTCTATTTTAGGTTACAGTAAAGAGAAGTACAATGTGACCCATTTTAAAACTGGCTCACAGAAAAATATTAGCAAGCCATTTATTTAGCAAGCCTATTTAATTTTGTTGATAAGGATCTCTGATAGAAACATTTCTTTGTTGCAAAACTAACGGCAGGATAGGATTAATTTGACCATGACATATACACTTTGAAATAGTACTAAGAAATGGAATTTCTGTCTGTTTAAAGAGAAACGAGAAAAGGAAAATACCTTTGAATTCTTCAGTAGATGGAGCCTGGATTTTTAGAAATCTCTAAAATAGGCAAATCACACTCAGAGGCCTGGAGTGCTGCAATGGCAGGATACAGACTCTTTGGGAGGGAAAGCTGGGATGGTGAGGAGAGTGAGTTGCCCTGTTTGTGAGAGTGCAACAGGGACACGTGGAGCTCTGCTCTGCAGTGAGGAGGTTACGGGTCAAGGTGGGCAGGCAAATCGAGATGGGTACTGTTCTGGTGAGTCTGATACAGACTGCCTGATCAGGATGAAAAGGAAGAAAATGCCTTTATCAGAAAATTAGAAGAAGTCTCGGGGCCTTGGTCCTCCTGGGGGACACTAATTGCCCTGGTATCTGCTGGAAGGGCAAGATAGGCAATCCAAGAGGCTTCTAGGGTGCATTGATGTCAACTTTGTAACTCAAGTGATGAGAGGAGATGCTCTGCTGGACTTTGTACTTATACACAAGGAAGGACTGGTCAGAGGTGTGAAGGTGGGGGCAGCCTTGGGTGCAGCGACCATGAGATGGAAGAGTTCAGGATCCTCAGAGAAAAAAGGCAAATGGCAGGATTACAGTCTTGAACTTCAGCAGAGTAGACTTTGGCCTCTTCAAAGGTATGCTTGGAAAAATCCCATGGGAGGGAAGAGGACCTGGAAAGCACAGACATCCAGGCAAACTGGTTGATTTTCAGGGATCACCTCCTCCAACCTCAATTATGGTCCTCTGTCATATGCAGGAAGTCAAGTGAAGGTCACAGGAAGCCTGCATGGGTGAACAAGGAAGTCCTGACAAAACTCAAACAAAAACGAAACATGCAGGAAAGGAAACAGGTAGAAGTAGTGTCAGGTTACACAGAAGGGATATGGAAACACTTTCCAAGCATGCAGGAATGGGCTTTCAAAAGTCTAAGACCTTCTGGACTTGAATCTGGCAATGGATATGAAGAGTAACATGAAAGTTTCTAATGGGTACATCAGCAGGAAAAGAAGACTAAAGGAAACTTCGGGTTCACAGCAGAATGGGACAGAAGACCTGGTGACAAAGGTCAAGTGCCTTAATGTCTTCTTCATCTCAGTCTTTACTGGTCAAATTTTCCTTCAGGAATCCCCATTGGGGAAATCTAGAGCAAGGAAGGCTTGCCCTTGGTCAAGGAGAGTCATGTTAGGGAACCTTTAAATAAAGTGGTCATACACAAGCCCATTGATCATGGGCACCCATGAGCACTGGGAGTCCAGACCAATGTCATTCCAAGGGCAATCTTGTTTATCTTTGAAAGGTTATGGAAATCAGGAGAGGTTCCTGAGGAGTGGAAGAATGTAAATGTCACCCCTATCTTCAAGAACCCAGGAACTACGCATGGGTCAGTTTCACCTTCGTCCCTGGGAAAGTGATGGAGCAAATAATCCTCAAAATCATTTCTAAACACATGAAGGACAGGAAGATGATTGAGAGCAGTCCACATGGTTCTAGGAACCTTGATGACCGGTCTTACATCCTTCTACAATGAAATGATGCCTGGTGGACAAGGGAGGAGCTGTGAATTTTGCCTGTCCTGAGTTTAGCTAGATTTTTGCACTACCTCACATATCATCCTCATTGTCAAATTGAGCAAGATGGACTAGATAAATGGTCAGTGAGGTGGACTGAAAGCTGGCTTAACTGCCAGGTCAGCAAGACAAAAGGGGAGGTGACCCTTCCCCTCGACTCAACACCTGTGAGACTCACTGGGATCCAGTTTCGGGATCCCAGTATGAGAGAGATGCAGGGATGCTGGAGCAAGTCCAGTGAAGGGTCACTCCAATGATTAAGGGATAGAAGCATCTGTCATAGAAGGAGAAGCAGAGAGAGCTGTTTAGCACGGAGAAGAGGAGGCTCAGGGGGAACTTATCAGTGTGTATAAATACCTGAAGGGACGGAGTAAAGAAGCCTGAGCCAGACTCTTTTCTATGATATCTGTTGAAATGATGAGGCAATGAGCACAAACTGAAACACAGGAAGTTATATTTAAACATAAGGAAACAGTTATTAATGTGGGAGAAGGGTTGGTCCCTGACGACTTCTACAATTTCATAATTCTGTGAAACCACTGTTTAAATAATTAAGAAAATTCTATTATTATTATTATTAAGCTGTGTTAGAAAGAATTCCAATATAAGCCTGCATGGTGAAGGTATGTATACTGATGATCCTGACACCCACAGAGAAAGACAGCAGAGATTTTTTGACACTTTATTCTGGAATGGATGGTGGTTACTTTGCTGTCCTTCATCAGATGAAGTCTGCAGGGGCTGGACTGCCACCAGATAAGAAGTACAGGGAGGATCACGACCTATGGAAAGCCTTTATGCTAGAGAGGAGGTGACTGGGTGTACTGCCAGTGCTGGAAGGGCTTGGGAGCCCTTCTCTCAAGGAGAACACGCAACGGATTTTTCCAGCCTACTTTCTAGACCTTTTTTGCTGATCCTGCAAAGCACAAAGGGAATACAGCAGGGCTGGGAATATGGGTGTAAAAATTATCTCCCTCAGCCTTTTATAATACTGAATAGAAGGAATATGTAACAGCATGTCTTTTGCACCATTTCCACAGAGAAAACCTGCTTCTAAAGACACTTTTTAGTTGTTAGGGAGAACTCACTTTTTTTCTAAGATTTGAAAATAGACCATACTAGGTCATTTGTTTTTTTTTTCCTTATTCCTATTATTGCTGTCATTATTATCAATTATTTTAAAAATTAACCATACAGGGCGAACTATACTTTTATTATTTAACATTTTAAATAGGCTGTAAGTTTTGGCTTGTGTGCTTGTCAAATGTGGAACTACCACTTATTCAGTTGATGATTTATGCATTCGTGAGTCTATTTCAGTGGCAATGAAGGAAAAACAATATTTAAAGAAATGGACATAGCTGATATCTTCTTTAAGGCATTTTGATGTATGAGACATGCTAAGAAGCAAAAAAGAATTAAATCAATTGTGCAAATCAATTTGACAATAATAGAATTAAAAAAAAGGAAGATAAAAACAGACTAACAGAAGGGAGGGAAGACAGAAAGGTGCATCCATATTATTAATCTTGAGTTAGATGGATTCTGGGGGGATTTCCAACACACATGAATGAGTCTGATAAATGATGGAGGATGATGATGTGATATTAATAATTATGTAATTCCATATAAAGTTGTCCTTCTGTGATTTATAACTAATAATATTACTGAAATGAGGAAATGAGGCTAATGAAGGCAATCAGTCCTATGTAATCTTTTTTGTAAATCTGATTCTCAAGACATTTCTGATAGAAGGACAGTTTTGTCTTTTCCTCCATCTTTGCTGACCTGAGAAACCCCACGAAAATCAAAAAGTAGCATGGTAGAAAATAAAACTTCTCTGTGGATTCATCTCTATTCTGCCCTACTTCTACAGTTACCCTTTCATGACAGTACCCTTAGAGATACATTTTCTTTGATTAAAAAGACTATTACAATGTATCTGGGGTAGAATTATAGAAATTATTGGCACAATAATAAACTTTTCTTCCATTCAATGTGAACTTTGATCTTGGTGGCATGGGTACTTATCACAAAGGCGTTAATCGTGCTATATCAATCCTCCTCCCAGACCTATGCAATTCTATGTGGCACTTAATATTGCTTAGTATCACTGGTGTTAACACTGGGCAACTAAAGCAAGCCTAGCTTTATACTACTTACCCATCCTCTAAGAACATCAGGCCAGAAGAATATCTGCATGTTTTACTGACATTCTTTCCTTCTTTTTACTGCCACCCTTTCTACCTCTGCATGTCTTTTTCTAGCTTCAGTGAAAAGATCTGGCATATCCTATTTAGTTCTTGCTCGTACTCACTATCTGCTTCCAATACCACTTCTTTACTCGCATTTTGGGAAGGGAGAATGTGCTCAAGAATATTTTTATTGATAACATTTTGAAGAGTATATATTCCTTCAGATGAGATACATGGAAGTGCAAAAAAATGTAAAAAATACCAGAAGTACTGGTACTTCTGGTACCACAAAAAGTACCAAAGAAAGAAGTACCAAAGGTAAAAAAGAGAAGGGTTTTTTTTGCTTTGCTTAAAGTACAAAAATCATCATTCCCCTTAAAGTGAATGCCTTCAATAGAGTTACAAAACTTTAGAAAACTTCAATCATCAGAACTAACCTGTGACTACCATTCATGGAGGAATGTGAATGGAAGTTTACACACATATTTCTTTCCGGAAGCCCAACACATTCCTGTATAGGATTCTGGTAACAGCCTAGCAGAAGTTCCTATCTATCTCCATCATCATGTTCAATTAAGGTAATGGCAAAAATCTTTCTGATGTCAGTGAGGCAGGATCAGGTCTTGTCTAAAGAGCCAGCATTCACATTTTATCTCCATCTCACAAACCTTGCTGATTGTGAGGTTTGAATCAATACAGATGTATGATAACAAGGAGATATGGTGAAAAAAAATGACTAATATGAAGTAGGGATAAATGTAGATCATAATGGACCACATACTCCATATCATACTGCATGTTTTTCTGTGCAAAGCTTGCATTTGGAACTTATTTTGAAGGAGATGCTGAGACCAGTGGCATAAAGAACACGTGATCATAGGCAAAAATGTGTTTGGAATATCTTGGAATATCTGATATTTGGAGTGTCTTATCTAAGCATTTCAAAGTATACTTGGTGGAAACATCATGAGAGGCAATGTGGATTGAAGAAATTTACAGTAACAGGAAAAAAAGCAAAAAACTAACAACTGATTTCAAAGGAAAATTAGTTGATTTTTTTTCTGAAAATAAAAGATTTCAGTTAGAGTTTTGACTAGTTATTTGCATTTGAGGTTACTTATGAAAACCACTTACCACAGAGCAGATTAGATCCTAGCACAGTTTGCTGTCATCACCCTAAACTCATTAATGCTTCACTGAACTGTTCTAATGCCATTAGACTGCCCCATGTCACATGTGTTATTTCTATGAATGCTTTCTTTGTTGTCCTGCTTAGATTGTAAGATGAAAGACACTGGAATTAACTGTTTTTTGAAGCCAAGAATCCTTGCAATCATAAAAAAGTCCTTTCAGTTTAACATTATTGCCTTCTTTCTCATCTAAACACAGATGTAAGAACAAGAAAAATGCAGGTGCGTGGTGCCTCTGTAAGCTGCTTTTGAAGAAAAACAGGAAGAAGAAGTCATAAGGAGATGTGTTGTATGTATTTTTAGAAAAATACTTATTTTCTAAAAACACTGTTACTAATACCAGTGTGAGATGCCAGTTCTTTGTAATTATAAAACATACTGTTGCATTCACTTTAATTCTATTGGATGTTTAAGGTGTGTATGAGGATATAATTCATAAATGGAATATAAGGAATGATTTATCAAATTATTGGTGAAAATAGTTATGAAAGTTAAGACTAATACTAGAAAAATGTCTACACAGGTAAAATGCTATTGTATCTAATCTGCAGAAAAATACCCTGAAATAGTAATTCTAAAAGATTACCATTCCTAGCAAAGAGTTTCTTAACTCTTCAACCTAATGAAGGCCACAACAATCACATTCTTGTTGGTCATATTATAGCTGTTTAAGTGAACAGCAATGTAACCTGGGATGATGATATGTTTGAGGTTGTGATTTGCGCAATATTCACATTCTGTTCAGATCAGTCCAACACATATAAAACTCTTTTTCTGGGAGGATTTTTTTCAGCTGAGGCAAGATTACACCTAATATGACCAATAGCCTCTTTGAGACGCCAGATTGAGGTGAGGGGAATAACATAAACTGTGCCATAGCCTTTCTTCTCTCTCTTTCCACATCTTCTAATAGAGCTGATTTGATGTGGGTGGAAACACGTTATTCTTTGTAAAGAGCTGGCACAAGATGTGCTCATTAGTGGAACATAGTCCGCTTTAGCCACCACTCCTCTGGCACCTCATTTATGCACAATTCTGCAGGGATTTTGCAAAGTCTCTAGGATTTTAACTATGAAAGGAGCTCTTATTCTTGTGAATTAGTACAGCTTTCTGGGCTTAGTATGCTGCTTTACTTGGCATGGATTTCACTTTCCCCGTGACACTGAAAAAGCTCTAGCAGTCTTCTCCTGAACAACTTGCACTAATACCGTAGACTAGCAAGGAAGCTTTCTGATAAGCAAGATTAAATTTTGCATTTCCATACTTTCAGTTCATAATTTGTAGCCTAGCAAGTCTGAGTGTCAATGACTCAATGCCAAAAGCTGAGTTCTGAACAAAACCACAAGAAGTAAAATTGCAGGGGAAAAAATGCTAATGGGAAGATCACAAAGGAATGTTCATTTTAGAAGATTTGTAGATGCTTTGATCTAGTGCCATCAGTTTTATTGCTGCGGGCATTCTGTTTATGGTCAGGGCAGGACTATCCAGCAAAAGTCTCCCAAAACTATAAAGGATGTCTGTCAGTGTGAAAAGTAGCTTCCACATCCGTGCATTCCGAGGTGAGATTTGTCTTGTAGACTCAGAATGTACACAAGGACCATTCATTTGACAAGTTATCTCCTGGTCTCCTTTAGTTTTGCTAAACTATTGTTCAACAAAAGTAGAACATCAGTTTTTCCAACGAAGAGTCCCATTGTATGATTCTAGCAAAAAAAGTGTGTCAGGTAGAATAGCCAGGGATGGGCCATTACTTCTATGTGAAGGGAATATTGGATGTTTGAATATTTAGCATACACAAGACAGAGCATTTTAGTACCAAACTCAGGTGTTAAGTGCTAATCAAGAAAAAGAACTGAATTTAGGAGAATTTCTGTTCTGTAGGAGAAACACCAGGCCACAGGTAGGAAATTAAATTAAGCTGTTTCAGAGACACATTTACATGCCACTGAAGAATTTGGGAGCATAAATAGCTCAAGAACTTTTCTGCTAACCTGACTGTCCTCTTTTTCCCTGAATCCTTCATAGTAATCCCTAACTTGACTGTCTCCTGATGCTCTTCCTCTGCCCCCTTTGCAGATGAAGATGGGGCTGCCCTTATCTGCTTGGCTGGAGCGGATACAGCAGTACACACCATGCCACAAGCTCCCTCCCTTCCTGTGGAACAAAGCACTAGGAAGTTGCTGAGCAGATATTTAAGACTCCTGTGTTTAGTATAAACCAGAAAATGCCTGTTTTCAGATTCTGAAACAACAGGGTGAGATTGTGAAATAAAAATTTTACAGGAAAACAAAAAAGCAAACTCTTCATTGGTATGTATATAGATGTATTGCATTACATTGATATGATATGAGAGCCTCTGGAAAACTTATATTATTAGAATCTGCTATAGTTTGGGCATAGATTTTATATTTAATGTGTGCAAGAAGATTTTCTAATAGCGGCTCTCTGAAG
>JAUBOD010000805.1:2089261-2101647 GCA_032353885.1 Nothura maculosa
CATTTTTTCAGGGAAAATCCAAAACAATACCCTGTTTTAATCCCAACTCTTTATTGCCAGGTAGGTGCTTTTACTTATTTTTGTGTGTGTGGATAAATGGCAAAGCTTTTTATCACTTCTGACGTGGGAAGATAATGTTGTCTGGCATTATCTAATGTATTGTCTAACACAGGAAGAAAAGAAATATTGTCTATCTGGAAAATATCCAACAAATGCCCATCTCATTCTTTGCTGTGCCAATCTCAATCTCAAAAGCATTGCCTCTGCAGTAGAGCTGGATCACGGAGAGAACTGTGATACTCAAAGGTAGTTACAGTCCCTGACCCCAGCATTAAAGGTGCAGAGCCATGCTGGGATAAAAGGGATCCAGGAGACCTTGGCTATTTGGAAGCTAATTGCAGAGGCTGAGACGATCTTGATCAAAGGAATTGTCTGCAGGCCTGAGGGAGTTT
Organism: Nothura maculosa; assembly: GCA_032353885.1. NCBI lineage: Eukaryota > Metazoa > Chordata > Aves > Tinamiformes > Tinamidae > Nothura > Nothura maculosa. The sequence goes on from JAUBOD010000805.1 coordinate 2,089,714, forward strand.
CCTGTAAGGTGGCAGTGCATTTTCTAGTAGTGCACGGTTCTAATAGGAATGTGGAAAAAGCCCTTTTGGTAACCGAGGTATCTTTTCCCCTGCATCATGTAAGTGAAATGTGACACTGTAGTGTCCCTGCAGTTCATATGGCAGGGGAAAGCTGTGGCTAGTTTTTGGGATGATTTCTTAACCCACCTGTTTGGGGATCTATATCTAATCCTTTTATTACTTCTGCATAAAATGGGAAGCTGGTATTCCTCAAACAAAGCCAGTTTTTGCTCAAGGAAGAATAAGGTTATCCACTTAATTTCTATACCTTGTCTCCAAAAAATACATTTTTAGAAGAAATATATTTCTTCAGTGAATGCATCTGAACTAAATTCTGTGGCATAGTTGCGAGAGCTTTAAACTAATTTTCCAAAGAAACTCTGATTTGTATTAAACTATGCTAAGTATATTGAAAGAATACTGTTTGTGTTGCAAAGTCAATTGCTCAGCAGTTAGGAATTGCTAGAATTAAGCCTGCCTGTGCCCCTTTTTATATATGCATTATTAAACATCCTTTAATTGCAGGACCAGAAATTATATTTGCGTGAGACTTCTGCTTCATAGTTCCTAGAACTAGATGAAAATCAAGTCACATAAACCTTATTTTTAACAAGTGATCTCTAACTATGTGTTCCTCATATTCTAGGTGCCTGACTTGAGATCATGGGGTCTGATTTGCAGCTGCAACTGAAGTCAGTGGGAGCAGTGCTCTGCATAGTGTGCTATAGAAAGTTAACCACTCTGAGAAGTCAGATCCTAAGCATCTCATATTGCACATTTCAAGTGAATAGATGCATTTGACCTTAATCTCTACATCTCAGTTCCCCAGATTTAAAATTGGGGGATAATCTGGCCTTCCTCACCACACTGCAGTGTTGGAAAAATAAATTAATTCATGTTTTTGAAGCAATCAGTGGAGAAATGAGTGCTTTAGAAATACTTAGGAGGAAGTGATCAATTAGGTACTTTTAACATGCATATTTGAATACCATAGATAAAAACAAGGACCTGAGACCATATATTGGGAACACTGGGAAAGCCAAATGTTGGGGCTGCTATTCAGGAGAACGTCATCTATCTTTGCAAATAAATCATGAAAAGTGATCCTGGCACAAGACTCACAGTGCATGCACAGGAAGGGCTAAATTAATTCTTGCAACCCTTAACTTTTGAGTGTTTGACAATGCAACTTTCTTTCAATAAATTTCCTATGTAATTCTCGAACTGTAAAATGAAACAATGAAACAAAAAACTATTTACTGACAATCACATGCTTCATTAGCCAGGTTTAATTCTAATGATGTTCCTTTGAGCTGCTACTGAAATGGCAGTTACAGGTTATGACAAAAGAGCAAACATATTCTGATTTTCAGCATCCCATCCTGTCCTGATCAAGCTGGTCTCAATATTTTTTAACTCTCTCTCAGGATGAACCTTCCTCTGTTTTTTTGTTTTTTTTTCTCTTTTCCTCTGTCTTCAAATCAGACAGTTTCTTCTAAATACTTTATTATATATATTATATAATATATATTTTTATATACATATTATTTTATTAAATATATTTATAAATATTCAAAGAAAAACAATTACATATTATTCTTATATTATATATTAATATATACATTTATATATAGTATATATTTTTAAAATATTATATGTACTCTCTATATATAATTTATACTATTTCGGATACTGTGTCCTATGACAGGGAAGGACAGTCCTACTTAGTTTCACTTCTGAAGTGCAAGATGATTGGAATCCGTAAGGAATTTAATCATTAAAATCAAATTTGTTGCTTGTAGAGTTAGAACTCCGCTTGGACAAACTGTTGTACATTTTCATGAGAGACAACAGGATAATTCCTGGCATAAACTCTGTTCTCCCTGTGAAATTTAAGTTCCTTTTCCAAAGCTGGGAGGCACTAGTGTATCTCAGATAAGTATGTCATGAGAATTCAGAACTAAACAATCATCTGAGCTGTTTTCACTATTTCTTTTTACTACAGAATTATATAAGTTCATCCTTAAAACATGCCCAAAATATAGAATTCAGTCCAAATTTAATCACCACAGCCTTTTTCATGCCTCTACCTTCTAAACGAGATCTTTCTTACAGCTTTTGACACAAACGTTTCCTGCCTCTGTTAGCAAGAGATAAGAAAATCAGATCTCAATCCAGCAATGAACTTTAAGCTCCATGCAATATTGGGCTTGAGATTCAAATTGACCAGAGTGACAGGAAAATATCTAATTCTTCCATCCCTTCTTTCAAACCTGTGGTGCTAGGCACAATGGAGGGCAGATCTAACAGCCATTACAGTAGGGAATGTGGGATCAGGAAATCTAGAGGCTCTTTCCTACTGTGTTATTTGCTTATTATATAATTTAAATTGTTATATGTTATTTTTCACATCTGTAAAATGATTATCTGTAAAACAGTCATTGAGCATAGTATACAGCAAGTGTATTGGAGAAGTTACTGTAAAGCAAGTGAGGAGAGTTACAACAGAGTAGATTTACAACATGCTGTGCCACCAAATTAACCTTTTTCAAAGGGGAGCTAATGATGGGATTCATCTATATTCACATGAGAAATTGATGGACAGAACTTGGCAGGCTGTAAATTCATACTGAGCTTACCACATACTAACTAATTCATATGAACAAGCCCATGGCTATCAAAAACTATCATAATTAACGCAGCCTTCTTCCTTTATGTCACTAAAAATCAACAATTCTTTTAATTTCAGATCCTCTACTACGTGACTACTGGGTGTATGAGGGCTCCCTAACTATTCCACCCTGCAGTGAAGGTGTCACCTGGATATTATTTCGCTATCCTTTGACTGTGTCCCAAGTGCAGGTAACAGCTCTGCTTAAAGTGACCTTAGAATATAGTTACGAGCTAAAGGTTATAGTGTGCAAATACATACATCAGAGCATTATATCTGCTTCTCCTTGAAGATCCCATTAGATCAGTACATGACTTTTCAAGTAAAGGTTAAGCTTTTTGAGTCACTAAAAGCAATATAAAGGTCAGAGATGAAAAACTTCGTTATCATTTACCATCTGCATTAAAAATAATTCTTTATTAAAGTAAAAGAAAAGAAAGAAAGAAGTCAATGGGCAGAAGAATTTCAATTCTTTGTAATCGTAAGCTTTCAAATATAACTAGTTTTTCTTGTTAAAGGAACAAAAAAGCATAAGGAGACATTATGTCCTGGAGAATGAAATGTTAGCATATATTAGCTGTATTACATTGAACTCTAACTTACCTTGTTTTTTTTTTTAGTTCTATTTTTATAATAAATAACTAATGAAAGCTGCCTGTTTCGATTTGATTTCACAGAATTGTATTTTAAGTACTTTCTTTTGTAGTACCTTACTTGATTATGAAAGGAGAAGTCTTATTATTGCTTGCTCTGAGTAAATGAAAATACATATCTACTGGCATTATTAGATTCAGTGAACTTAAAAGGACAGAATATATTTTGTCGCAAGGCATGTAATTACCTGAATGTGATATGATAAATAAGAGGACTTAATCAGAAGTGTAAAAACCATAGCTATAAGTTTGAGCCAATGTGCGACTTCTTATTTCATATGTATTACATATTTTGTAGCCTGTATTTTCTAATTCTGTATGCCACTCCTAGAATTTTTCAATATAGTGAGGACTTTTAGTTTAATAAATGCTATTGTAAGAATAGTAGTTTTTGAGGACTGTAGTGGTTACAGAGGCTGTTCATAGTACATAATTTGAAAAAATCTATAATACCAACTTGTTTTTATGTAGATCTGTGTTTACAACCACAGCACAGGTGTGCTTGCATACAGCCCTTTTAATCAACACACAGATGATGGCACAGATAAAGCCATCCATGCATGGTGGGAGGAAGGAGTGGGGAAGATGAAAAGAAGGATTAAGAAAGTAGAAAAATGTGACTTCAGTCAATGCAGGTGTCAATTTACTATAAAAAAAAAAAAGGTATAATCTGGTGTGAAGAGAATAAAACTCCGCATGAGAAATATTGTGCTGCCCATGTAAAAATCCATGATTCAGCATTGCCATTGTGCTCTAATCTCTGAGCACATCTTGAATACTTCTCTTGAAGAAAGACCCTCCCATACATACATAATACATAGGGAAAAGAGTGTTATTCATGACCCTGGCTTGGGTCTTTACATGAGGAGTAGCTGGCTTATACATTGACTTGGTGTGTTATAGCATATTCTTAATTGAAACTGGACAAAACAAAACTAAACCCGACTAACTAGCTGGACTGTTTGTGCATTTGGGGAAGAGCACATAGGAAAGGGCAATTTAAGGACATGTTAGAAATACAAGTATTCTTGATTGTGGGAAAAAAGGAGGATGTAAATATTTTTGAATGTAGATGTTTTTGAATCATCGATAGAAGGCTGGAAAGGTATTTAATTTTATTAAACATGCTTATAGCCATAAAGCATAGTTATCAGTAATAATGCATTTCCAATTAATTTAAAAACATTTTTAAATCTGTCATTAATTTGAACTTTGTGGGTTGTTAATGAACACAGTTTATGAAACTTCAAACCCTTTATATAAATAATAGCAGTGCCTGTGATTATAGCAAGTAAGAGAAAAATTCATGGCTTTCTGTTTTCATGTTAGGGCATAGAATAATCAGTGTCTGATTGTCAATAATGGTTTGTACTAAAGAATGATATGGTCATATTCGGAATAGGGTTTATTGCCTTTCTCTGATGAAGGTGAATACATTGAAGACAAGATACTCTTTCACATTCTCATTTCCTGTAATTAACATAGCAATATTGATTAACAATATTGATGTAGATTATTGATTACATTAACATAGAATGGTACATAAGGGAAAATAAAGTGATTAAAATCACAATTCTTGTTCATAGGCATACCTAAATAATTTCATATTTGCTTGTCATAAAAACAATAGATATGTAACATTTTTTTGATATCTGTAACAGACTGACCATTTCAAAGCAGAGAATTTTTTCTTTTTCTCCTGAAAACAATTTTAGATGGTAAAGTTCAACTGCATGCGGTGGAGTTGCTCCTGATTTAAGCCAATAGAAATAAAAGGAGAATCATCTCCGTATGCATATGATTTGAGCTGCTGTGGTCTGAACATGTGACTTACATGAATAGCAGAAGAGCAAACTGGAACTGCAGCATGAGGGTGTGCATGCCTGGAGTTTGGTTATGCTCACATGGAAATTGGTGACTTGATGCTGCACTCCTTATTTCCCTTAGAGTGATTTCTTTCACAAATAGTTCTATAAAGTCTGGATGAAGTGTGCAAGTGATGTTCTCCACTGAGAAAAAGGGCTTTGCAATCTGATTCTTGCAGTTACGTTATTGACCTCAGTGGAAAAGAGATCAAGTTGTGTCTGGAAAGCTGCCTTGTGCTATTGACTGTACTCTTTTTATGCATGTCTGCCCTTCCTTTGTGTTTTTATCATCCGCACTTGTCTCATGTTAAAAATGTTAATCCAGGTGTGTAGACGACAGAAGTACAATGAACCCCTCCCCTCCTAGTAGGCCTGTGAAGAACAGGAAAATGGGGAAAGACTGGCTCATGCTTTTCTCCGCTATATATTTTTAAAATTGGATGTTTGCGAATAATTTGCTTTGCGGTTCACTGAAGCACAGAAAAGCACATTGTTCAAGGCAGTCGGAGCAGGGATCTTAAGTAGCGATATGGTGAGGATTTGTTGTTCTGCTATACTCATCGTCAGAGTTAAATGCTTTTGTATTGAGCAGCCAGGGCTCTAGTCCTTTGTCTTGCTGATATGAAATCAAATCGTCTTAAAGAACAGAAATAGTAACTAGCACAGGCAGAGTAGAAATTATGCAAATCTGTATAGTCTGAAATAAAGCACTGTGTAAGGTTCATGGTATTCTGCTCACTGGAAACAGGTCTGTTTTCATGGAGGCATATGAAATTTTTAAGGAAAATTTTAATTTTAATGTAAGAGAAATGTGCATAGAGAAAGCATGCAGATATTCTTCATTTTGTTTATTCTTTTCTTCAGTAAATATTTAAGTAAATGGACTAAAGCAATGTTAGGCATTGTAGGGCAATGATATAAACATTCATTGAAAACTGTTTGATGTGTAAACCTTCTTCAGCAGAAATGAGGAGGTTAGCACTGTCCATTTACTCTTCTTGTGGGTGGAATTTGATCCTCAGTTTCAGTGTGAACAGGTCTGGGTCATCCTCAGTGTCTTCTGTGCATGAGAAGAACATTTTTGCATCGCTGTTTCTATTGAAGATGTGCAAATATCCAAGGATCTTATCCATGCCCATCAAAAATACTAATTTCCTCCATAGTCCTGCAAGGTGTACTGCACAGTGCTGATTTGTGAGAGAATTGGAGTAAGAAAGTGGTGAGAAGAAAGTAACTGATCCCATTCTGGATGCAGAATAAATGGGACACACACATTCCTTTATCCACATGGAAGTTTCCACATGGAAAGAACCACTTCTCAAGAGTGAAGACCTCTGTTATGTGGATCTGAAGCATGATGTCAAAGACTGAGCAAGGAGACTGGCAGGCTCGAAAGTGATTCCCCCTCTAAAGCGAGGCTGCAATTCCTGACTTCCCTGCAGACTAAAGGACAGGCTTAGGCATCAGGTCAGTTCTGCTTTCTTGATTGAAGAAACTGGAAGCTGCTTTGTGAGGAGCACCTGCTGGAGAAAGTTTCCACTGTAGGAATTGGAGCAGAGCATTTGCAGTTACATTAGCAGATAGTTCACAAAATGCCAGCTTTGCACAGGGTCAGCTTTCCCCTCTCCTTCAGCTGTGTTTGAAATCTCTCATTCTTAGTAGATCAGAAAATCCAAAATCTTGTAAAATGTTCCTGCATAAACTACTTTAATTTCAGACTTTGCAATGTTGATTTAGTTCAACGATGATGAATGAGGCTATCTTACAGAACCCATTCAGTGCTTTAACAGTGTTTGAATCCCAAAGACTTTTTTAGTTTACAAGCATGTAGTGGATTTGTTTTCAATTTGATTTAAAACATAAAATAAACCCTTCCAAAATAAGGATGTGCCCTTAATAACACTTTTCATAAGTTTTTCTGCCTTTCACCTTTTCAGGCTAAGTTGCTGCTTATATCTCAACTGCAAGAAATAAGAGTGTTGATTTCTAGGTACAGAGGTACAGCAGATTTGAGGAAAGGTGGACTGATTTTTGTGGTCTTGTATCATACACATCTCAATGCTGATATTGAGTGTGGAGATGAAAGCTACTGGCATTTATCACCAATCTAAAATCCCAGTTAAGATAAAACTGAGAAATCTCAAAAAATGAGATTAATGTCATATATTTCCTTTGGATTGACTGAAATATTTTATATGATCATGTCAAAATTATATTTGTTAAAAAAAATATTTAGCACCTACATCTAAAGAACCTTCGAAGGGTCATTTCTTTTTTATTGGAAAAAATAGGATACTTTTCCATGAAATATATTGATACATTTCATCTAAAATTGAGAGTCTGATTAAAATACTCCTGGTTTAGCTTTTTTAAAAAATAAATAAAATAAATTTAAAAATTAAATAAATAAATAAATAACAATTCATATCACTGAAAAAAAATATAGCAGTTTCCAGTTGACTGTGGTATTCCTGAAATGCACTCTTTTGAAGACCAGAATGATGACCCTGGGGTAACAACTCAGGGGTTGATTTCAAGGATGTACTCTACAATTGATATGAAGAATATAGATCCTTGCCAGAATGATGAAAATGTGAAGGATAAGTTTGCAAAAACATGTACATGAAGGTTACATGTTTGTCTTTTTTTCTATGTTACATGTTTTGACAGTGTTCCCAAATATTTTAAAATGGTAATAATGAATATTTAAGTGATAATATCATTAGTACGATGATGAAGAATGTATTGCAGCTTCTTCATGTTTCTTTTTTACCTTTCAGATAGAAGAATTTCGTAGATTGAGGACACATGTTAAAGGCGCAGAACTTCTAGAGGGCTGTGATGGAATCTTAGGGGACAACTTCAGACCAACTCAGCCACTTAGTGACAGAGTCATCAGGGCCGCGTTCCAGTAGCAGAAAAGGAAGACCAACTAAAATAAATCATTATTCTGGTAAGTAAAAGCTTACCAGAAAAATCAAAACATTTACATAATTTTCATTGGGAATATGCTGCTAAAGGAGAAAAAATTCACAGAATACATTGTTACAATTGTAAATCTGTGGTATTTTATTTTGTCGTGTGGTAAAAGAGGGTTTGTTCACCTTTCTGAAATGCTAAGAGTTAAATTTTTCAGTGTCTAGAATCTAATATGAAATATAATTATTTGAAATCTTTGTGTTGAGATAGTGGATCAAGCACAGTTAGATCTTGCTTATTTATTTGCAGCTTAAAAAATTCTCCCTCTGTAGTGAGCAGCAGTAACTAATACCTAAGGTTATGTGACAGATTTCCCAGTTATGTAGGTGCACTGTCTGATTTTTTTTTAATTTGGTTTATAGAATGAGTCATTGGTGAGTCTTCCTTGTGTTATAGTCTTAAGAAATGGTATTACTTCAGGAAAATCTCTTTCTGGATGTCTTCTTGCTGTGTTAGAATGCTGTACTTTTCCAACCCAACAACGAGTCATATGTAAAACCAGTGCAGATATAAGAGGTGACTGATAATTAACTTTTGTCACATTTTTCACATTATTTCATTTTTCAAGGTAGTTGTTGCTTATTCTCCTCAGCGTTGTTTCTAGTCCCTACTGACTCACAGAGCAAGAATTTAAAGATATCTTTGGATTCAGTGCGTGAGAGTTAATAGACATATGAACCTGCTTTATCCACACTTGAGCTATTAAAACCTCCCATGCCATATTCGTCTGGCTTCTATCAAATACAAGGAATATTCCCTCAATACTTTACTGTTACTCACTAACCCTCATTATACTTATGTAATCAATGGTTTACTAAATTAAAAGCCTAGCAATGAGATTCTTAGAGACTTAAATTAAAGAATATTTACTATCAAGAGAAGTTACCATAGAAGTAGTAAGTCAGGCAACAACATTTATGATTAATTTTGAAATAGAAGTGGTCTCACCTATCACTAAGACAGATGTCTTCCAAAATAAATGAAAATCTTCTTTTGCTTTCTGTAAGAAGTCCTGCATTTTTGTAAAATAAATTTAAAAAGCTTTCAACTAGTATTGTACAGTAAATTTTATTGAAATAGAAAAACAACAATAGAGTTGTTTTACTATTTCAATAAAATTCATTATCCTTTTTTGTACTGATAGAATCCATTAGTTGAAAGCATCAGCTTTTCTGTCGGCACATTACTTCAAAACCATATGCTCACAAAGAGAGCCAATTTCTTCAGAGTTTCACTTGGGAGAATACTACTGAAATGTTTTGATGTGCATGCTGAGGTAAGGATATTTATTTGTGCATTCAGTTTTTGTCCTGAGTCAGTGGCAGAACTCTTTATTTCTGTTTTGGTCTAGGTCCAGCCTCCAGCTTCATTTGAAGTTAGCAAATGATCAGGCAGCAGATAACCCTTGATATGGATTAATAATTTAAAGTTTCCAAAAATAAATGTATTAAATCCCAATGGAATATTGTCTTTCCTTATGCATGTGACAGAAATTATTAAATTGGCTGGGCGAGTGGCCAACAATTCGATGAAGGTCTTTCCATATAATGTAAGCATTGAAATATTTTCCAAGTAAGCATTTTTTGTATTTTATAACCTTATCAGCATGCCAGAATTTAAGTGAAGAAAACAAAACATTGGTCTTTCCATTAATATTTTATTCTCATTCTTTAATTTCGGGCACATCTCTAAGCCAAGAATTCTCAATTACATGGTTCTCTGCAATCACAAAATGTCGTCAGTTTAATCTTGAAATAGATGACTCAAATTCAGCCCAACTTCTGCATAAAAATTACTTGGGAAAACCATAGCAATATTAAAGTACAGTTTTTCTCTTGGTGAATAATGCCCTAAGGCCAATGCAGGTAATTCAAGTCTCTGTAACAGTGAAATTACTTGACATGCTGACTTTGAATTTTAAGCATGAAAGAGTTTTACAACTGATGGAGTTGAAATGTGAAAATTTCCCTTTTGCTTTCATGTTTAAAATTTTATTGCACTTGACAACATTTATAAATAATGGTTTAAAATACTATTTACCTTGGCTGTACTTCACAAAATCTACATTTTTAATTCCTAAATGATATGTTTTTACTATAAAACCATGGTATTCATTGCTAATTATGAATGCTAAAGCACTGAAAAATAACTGTGACTATTGTTGGCATTGGGAGGATACAAGGAAAACATGGGCTTTAGCTCATTACTTATCAGAAATTCATTTGGGCAAGTTCTCCTTTTAGTGCATCAGTCCAAATAGCGCAGAACCACTCAGATGTTTGCATTACATTCTTGCTACTGAGTTTGTCTCTGATGCCCTGAGAACTAGATATATGAAGCCTAAAAAGAAACTATGTGGCCTTGATGACCTCCAGAAGGGGAAGAAAACCCTTCCTTGCACTTTTCTCCAGGAGTAAGGCAGCAGCTCCCTACATAGGTCAGATATCCTCAGAAAAGGCCTCTTCCCTGTCTCATAGGATTGAATAATTGCTTTTTGACTGGCTGTACTGGCTGAATATTCCTATGAGGACTCAAGAGCAGGCAGAAAGATCATTAAAATACTGAGGGATTTGTGGGGGCCTGCTTCAAGGACAGCAGTGTCCTTGTTCCGTCAGCAAGCAAAGAACCAAAACAAGAAGCTGCTTGGATAGTCCTGGTGAATTAGCCTGGGTACAGGAGGATTGTCGGACATTAAGTGCACAGAATATTTATGATTCGGCCACCTGGGACAGCATAGGAGTCACCTTGTGGGATGAGTCTATGAGTGGTGACCCAGAAGTGGGTTCCCTCCATGGACGGTGGTGAACCCTTTTTGAGACAATAAAATCCTATACAGGGTCTGTCTCCAGAGACTCTGGTAAGGCAAAAGGGGAAATGCCTGCTTCCCCACCTGAGCTGGATCAAGGCATGGATCAAGGTGCGGTATGCGCAGTGGCTTGGGTGGATCTACCTGACGATCCCCAAGATCGTGGACCTGGAGACCCTGCTCCTCGTTACCCCACAGCGATTGTGCTAGGCCTAAGCAATAGGAGGGAATAATTTAGAGTGGGAGTAACAGAGCATACTTGGTGTTGTAGATACTATCTGCAGGGTATTGTGGGGTCTGAATGGACAAGCAAAAAGTGGCACAGCACTAGTTTCATGATATGGGATAAGGAGAGAGGGCAATATGACAATACTCATGGCATTTGATAAATGCACGATGCACATTTATTTTTGGAGCTGCTGAAATGCTTTGGTGGCAACAAATCCATGTGCTACTACTTCCTTAGGGTGCTGAACAGAGGGTGAGTGTTGCCAGTGGGAGTGAGTTGTCATTAAACAGGTAATTCTTTGTGATACTGACAGTTATACGACATTGGTAGAATATACATTGTGAAAGGACAGGACATTCAGATAAAGAAAGAGCTATGCAGTTGTGCCTTGCGTTGGAGAATGAGTTAAGAATGGTGTGGTTGTGTTTGTCTTTTTTTTTTTTTTTGTCTAAGCAGAGCTCAGTAAACTTTACAGAATCACAGAATGTTTATGGTTGGAAGGGACCTCTAGAGATAATCTAGTCCAACCTTCCTGCTCACCCAGAGCACAGGGCACAGGGCAGCATCCAGGCGGATTTGGAGACCTCCAGAGAAGGAGACTCCACAACCTCCCTTGGCAGCCTGTTCCAGGGCTTTGTCACCCTCACAGTGAAGAAGTTCCTCCTCACATGCAGATGGAACTTCCCGTGTTG
>JAUBOD010000805.1:2124869-2153046 GCA_032353885.1 Nothura maculosa
GTACTGTGTACTCATCTAGGCCACTCTCTCGGAGCTTCCGTGTGAGGATAGTATGGGAGACGGTGTCGAAAGCCTTGCTGAAGTCGAGGTAGAGCCTTGCTGAAGTCGAGGTAGAAAGTTCTCTTTGCTCAGGAGATAGTGGCGCCCCATTTCCTTTGCCCTTCATTAGCACGGTATTCATAGCAAGGTATTGCCACTTATGCAACTAAAGAATAGACAAATCCCAGCAAAACGCAACACTTAGCACAATGCATAAGAAATATCTTTTGGGTTAACAGTGCCACGTGGAGCTGGTCAGGGCAAGTATTCATCCTGCAAATGCTTTGGGCTCAGGGACATACACATATGACCCTAAAGCTGAATTTCTTTCACAGTTGTGATGTCAGAAACCCTAAAGAGTATTCTCCTCTGCATTGGACGTATCTGGAACCAATTTCTGGTGAGTAATTTAATCCAAAATCTCACTGTAATCACTGGCTTCTCAGATGGGTGGTTGACAGGGAGCTGCCTGGTTATATGAGTTTTGACACATCTTCCCGCCAACTCCGAGACTCAAATGCAAAATCTGCTGGAAATATAAGCACATTGTGTGGATTTATGATATTTGCTTGAGGACTCTGGAGCTATAAACCAATGAATGGATTACAATGAGATAAATACAATATTTCCTTTTGCCAAATGCAATTCTGCCCCAAAACTTTTCATTGCATTATTTAATTGAAAGCAGCTTCCATTTTGCTCAACCTGTCAATTTGAAAGTTTAAGATAAGACACATTTCTTTGTTTGAATCCACTGTCAAATGCATTTGAAAATAAAATGCTTAATCATGATAATGTTAATTCTACTTCCTTATGTTTGTGGGCTTAAAATGTTAAACCTAATAACATTGAAATTGGGCCAATCTTGCTTCACTTGAAGTCAATGGGAATTTTGCCAATGATTTAAATGAAAGCAAAGTTTAGGCCTATATACATATAGGATTCCAAAGAAGCTCAGAAATTCCACTTTCTGGAAATTAAATATTTCCAACTGCACTGAGCTGGCTGAATCACTGCCACACCTCCAAAAAACATCCAAAAGAAAGCAGAGAAATATTTTGGTTTTAATATTGCTACTAGATTCTGAAGTTTTAAAGCAACAGTGATACCCTGGAAAATGGAGATTTTTTGTATAATTGAGGTGTTTTTCTGAGGTGGAAGTCCCACTCCCACAGGCAGTTCAACACAGGGTGAATTGAAAAGCACAGATGCTGCCTGTTGCCTTCAACAAACCTGTGCACAGCCTGGGGAACCACCTACACAAAGTAACTGGATGTCAGTGTCTGCTATAGCTACTTCAGAGGTTTTTTGAAGAACAGTATCTTTTAAAATATTATTAGAAAAAAATCCAGATAGAGTTTTGTATTACTGATTTTGAGTGAATTGTTTGAAGTGAAGATCAAGAAAGTCTTAAAAGCTAAAACTTGTTTTTCCCCAAACCATTCAAATAGGGAATAACAATTATCCCTCATTTCATAGGAGTCAATGAGACCTGTAATATTTGACAGCATTTTCTGAATTTGCAGGGAAATGTAGAGAATTCTGCCTCTCTTTTTCTTTACTTATCTTATAGAAAAGCAACCTGATTTTTAGGGACTCAGAAAGTACAGATCCTATAGTCTTTGAGTGCTTTTGAGCAGTGGCACCTCTTTAAAACCAGAATAAACCATCTTCACGCATTTCTTTCCTCAGCAGGATGCATATTTATAAGTGCAACTTGAAGCACAGTAAAAGTGCATTACTATGTTTTTCTATGAATTATGTGTATGTCATAATAATTCTGTCTTGCTTTGGATGAATAATGAGGGGTTTGTTTTTATTTATCTGGGAAAGATAGAGTTTGGGGTACAATGTAGTGGTTAAATAATTGCCAAGTCACCATAAAGGCATTACTTTATTTAATGTGCACAATCTTATATTCAGTCAACTGATGATACAAGCCAAGCAGAACTAATCAAAATATTGAAGGTGGGTGCTTGCTGCCAGCCTCTCTCCTGCATTTACCAGATGAGCTGTTTACAAACCTAGAATGTGAGCTACTTAACTGTGAGCGAATTGAGGTTTTAAAATAGAATGTACGTAAAATTGAGTAAAAATGTTCAATAGGAAGAGCTAGGGAGCTGTAATATGGTTACCATTTGGTTTCTCTGTAGACATATCATCCACCAGTGAAGTGATCTGCAGATTTAGGATGCTCATTATCTCACTGTCCTAAACCACACATATCCAATGTTACATAGAAAGAATGTCATAACTAGCTTCCATAAAATATCAGAAAACAAGAATCAAACTGTTCAGCTAATTTAAATTATCCCTATGCAGATGTTTACTCGACCTGGTTTCACCTGTACAACATTCTAGCCTGAGATCCTGTGAGCAGATGCCCTTGTCTTCTGCTGTCAGTGAAAATGATCTCTTTAGCTGACCTCATTAAGTCCAGAAGCCAAATATGATTGTGTGCTTTTTGTGATATCATCAGGAAGAAAAGGAAAGCATAAAGGAAATCTCTTATCTAAACTCACCAAATTACAAGGAAGAGCAATAAAGTTAGTCAGATCTGGTAACCTCTATGCTCTTAGTAATGAACCACTGCCCTTTCATTTTGAGCAGAAAACCACTGTTACTGAAATTGTAGCTCTGTATGGGGCCATCACACATTCCTGCATGACCACTGAGTACATGCAGCTAATGGTGCTGTGCCCTTGGTGACTAGTCCTTGCAGGTGTCCTCGGCAGGACAGGAATCCTATATCTCCAATGGACCTTACATTCACCATGCAGGCTGTGTTCACCAGCCTGGGGTTGGTATTTTGTTCTTCAAGGAAGAAATAAATCAGAAAGGCAAGAATCAGAAATAGCATCCAAGTATTTCGGCCTGATATACTGCACTAAATAAAAACCTTATTGTTATTTGTGAATCTGCCATCATAGTAGTTACATACAAGAACAAGTATCACTGCCTACATGTTATATAGGTGAAATGCACATTCCAGGAGACTTAGTGACTTCTGTGAGACCAAAATTGACCTAGGCCTCTCTCAAGTCTTTGGCTTGAAGGATGTGAGCACCTACTTATGCACACATGTGAGAGAAGAGATCCTTCCTCTTCATTAGAGGAAATGTTTTCCTCTAGACTCTGAAAGCAGTGAATGTTTATTGATCTCTTTGGAAGGAAAAATAGATCCAGCCAGAATGTAGGATTTAGGCTTTTTACCTTCTGAAATTTATTTCTATCAGTTGTAAAACCCTTAAAGAAGATTTCAGATTTTTTTACTTCCAACGAGATCGTGTCTAGACATGCTATTCTTTCATTTCAATTTTTGCGAATAACTTGGCCATTTCTTTATCTATGTATTACTTTCTAATAAATATGATGCTAATGTAAAAAAGAATTTAAGGAGATGGTTGTGGATTTTCTTTTTTCTTTTTTTTTTCTTTCCTGGAGAAGTTTCTTGCAAAAAGTAAATAGAAAAGTTTGATAAAAATTCCTTTTGAACAACTAAAGCAAACTGTTCCCATGCACAAACTGATTAATAATGCTCTTTAAAGTAAATAGACTCCACATATATTTCCAATTTGATTATCTTAATTACATTAATAGTACTTAACTGACAACAACAGATATTTTATTCATCACACTTTTGGGTCTAGCAATATGTTTATACAACCTTCTTATGTGTGTTCTCTCTTTACTTAAATAGTAGCTGCCTAGTTTGGTTTATTGTTCAATCTCTAACAGCTCATCAAGCTTTATTTTATAGTAACATCTGGTGGGATAAATACTTCACTAATACCACCTACGTTTTCCACTCAAGACTCATGTCATTTTACTTATGCATAGAAGCATAGCTATTTTTTTAGTATCCCCTTGCTATTATGATTTCAGTTCTTCTGCCTATTTCTCCAGGGAGTGTAACCAAAAATGGCTTCTCTGAGAGAGATCTAATTAATATTTCATAAATTCCTTAACACTTTTTGGTGCAAGGTGGCAACCTATCATCTTTCTTTACAGCTGCTGCTCACAGGATCAAAGGGTTAAATATTGACTAGCAGTGTGCCCCTTTTATCTACTCTTAATTTACAGTTTTGATTCTCTCTGCGCAGGATTGGATAATCAGAAATCTTTCGCTGCTTAGGATTTCTGCATAATCAGTAAACACCGATCAATGGCACTGCCCTTATTTAGCTGGAAGCTACTCCAGAAATACTTGCTGTTTTGTTCTGAACTACTTAGTAATGTTCTGCTATGAATGTGCAGCCCTATTGGAGGGCACATCCCATAGCCGGGATACCAGAGCAGCAGCTCTCCCCGATTCCCTCTTCCACAAGAGTTGTTCCATTACATTATTGTTATAAATGATGTATAGAGTTGAAACAAGGATATCTCCTACCTTTCAGAATAGACTATTTTAGTAAATGCTGAGTTTTTACCATAAACAAAGCTTAAGGACTCATGTAGTTAACCTGTATTAACTCTGTAGTTGTTGTTTATAATCTCTGCACACAGAAGAGACAAAAACCTTTTATTCAGAAAGTAGGGCAACTATAAGATCATTTGTTAATCTCTTTGCTAACATATTTCCAAAGAAATTATTAAAAAAAAAAAGCATAAGAGATCCTAATATATTTAAGCAAACATTTTGGTGACTACAGTCATTTTACACCATTTTATACTTTATGCCATTAGAGTTCTTAAAGTTATATGTGATAACTTTAAGTTTGAACATAAGTTGTAATATTTATATATGTATGGTTTCTCTCTATACCAAACTCATTGAAGGTTTGAAATTTTGACTGAAGAAACATGGACATTTTTCTTATAACATACATCAACCATAACAAAAAATAATGTTTTTAAAAATAAACACTGTATACTTAAGTAATTAATTATAATTTATGAGCATTAAGACCATCTCCTAAGTAGCAATCTTCAATAAAAGGTTTTTAATTACTTAAATAGGTAAATCTAATGATCAAATTTCAAAATATTATTATCCAGAAAACTCTATCTAATAATAGTGAATATACAAGAATGCCTTTGGTGCAAAGAGTTAGAAATGGGTTTTATCTGTCTGAGAAAAATGTCATGAAAATAGACAGTGGGCTGGAAATTCAGCACTGTTCCAATACCATGATGTATGAGGGCTTTGCAAAGCTGCTCACATTTTACATATATCTCTTGTCACTTGGTTTTATTATTTGTTTGCTTCTTTATTTTTATATTCCTCAGCAGATGTACGGATGTTAGCTAGTGTATTTTCGTCGGCTACCTTTCCTTTTATCCTGTTAAAGCTCATTTTGATTCTCCTGGACAAAACATCTTCATCCAATATCGACCCTATATCAGTAATCCTGTTTCCTTCTGTGAAGGGTCTGTTGGTCTGGCTGCTTGGAAGCTACTATGATTATCCAATATACGCTATATCTATACTATTTATTCATTGCCTTCCATCCTTTGAAAAAAAAAAACAGGAGGGAAAGATATCAGGAGACAACAGGAGGAGACGATTTTGTATCAACAGCGCCCCCAGTTGCGAGTGAGGGAAAAAATTAGTAATGAGTTAACAATGGCAAAATAAGAGACAAGTACAAGATTCTACATGTTATATGTAACAAAAGACTTTTCAGCCAACAGCTGCACTGAGGACCATGCATGAAGGCCACTGGAAGGAAATATCAATAATATGAAGAAAGGCCATTGAAAGTAGAAAATGGACATTGAATAGAGAAGTAGTAGTATAAACCATGATGACAAAACTTTCAGACTTCTGAGGGTAGATGACATCAGAATCCATCCATATTAGCAATCAGAAATAAAAGTATCAGCTCGACTTAGCTTGGGATGATAACTTTAAATTAAGCTGACTTTTTGCAACCACAGTTAGGCTGTATATGCCAGGATTTTTTACTACAACTGCTATGCCTGCTGATCAAGATAGGAGATTTTGCAATCTTGTTTGAGTCTAAGATGGAGAAACCTGGACTGTTTGCAGACTCCTCAGCTGTGTCCTAAATTCAAGTGTCCTTTGAACACAGAGACATGAGCACATGGACTTTGTACAACATGTGCTGTGCTCTAGTTGGGTCCCTGAACTGCAAGACCTTGGAACTGAGTATGTCTCCATGTTAACCCATTGATTCTTATGATTTTATTCAAATTCAAAATTTAAGAAGTTTTGGCACTATGAATGATCTGAAGACTTCTAATACTATTGTGTCAACTTGTAACTTTATTTTATAACTGGAATGTAAAGCCACACACAATATCTTCTGGCTGTATTCCCCTACAGACTTGTGTCTCATATTTACCATCTACTCAATTAATTTTTGTTCCTTTATAACCACTGCATTACTTAAAGGACAACTCATAATGAATATTGAGCTTGTAATTTGGACAGTGTCTGCTAAGAGTTGTGATACAAGGAAATGAATTGTCCCTAGCAAAGAACATGAAGTCATGAATAAATATTTACCTGAGAATAACATCTACCATATAAAAGTTTTAGGTGAGAAAAGGAAAGAAGGAATCCAAAATATGTTGTCACAATAAATCTATTCTTCTCATCTGCTTCTGGTTTAGCATTTTCACTTGACAGATTAACAGAGATGTGTAGCATATGGATTACTCTGCTCTGAATTATTGCATGTGATATTCAGGGCTAAAGTATATAACTCTTTCAAAATGATCTACAATGGAAAATTGTTAATAAATTCTTCCTGCTCAGATCAATGCTAGTATTAGTGACAGGAAAATCAATTTAAGATTTAGCTAGACCCAAAGGTGAAATTCATAAGTATATGGCTAATTTTATTCATTTAATATTTTTCTTTTCTCATTTCTGGTGTTCCTGGGTAGAGCTCACACAAAAAGGAAGTACCGAAAAGCTGCAGAACCCATCCCCCCTGTACTGCAAGAAAAGCTTTTCACATGCTGTTTATGGCTAAAACTGCAATGAAATGCATTTTCAATTAGCCACAGATGCACACTGACAACAGTATGATGACAGTTCAATTACCATAATACATTCAACACAGAGTGCACTTGTGAATTTGTGACATGCTTTTTTTTAAATGACCCTTCTGAGAGGTTCCATAATTCTAAACAATGTTTACCCAAGGTCCTGAATAGATTTTACAAGTAGTTTTAGACACAATGAATGAAACTCCGATCTTGGGAGGAAAACGCAACTTTTACTATGTAAGTAGTGGGTCCCATATTTACACCTTCTGATTGTCTTTCTTCGATAGACTGTGAAGATGTCAAGAGCTTATGGGAGAATCGAGGAATGTTTCTGGCACTATCCAGGGAATCCTTCCCACATTTGATAATGATTTTTTAATTCTTCATCACAAGAATCTGATAATCATGGTTCTGGTCTTATGTCCCATATATCATGCAATCTTTAATGAATGCAAAAAAGGTATCAGGATTAGCTCTTTATTTGAACTCTCAGTGGCATCTTATCTTTCAGCATTACCCTTTCATTTCACTAATTTCTGAATTTCATTTCACTGTGTTTATTTTAAACTGAATACTAATAAAATCCTTTCAGTGGGTAGTCAGAGCTGTGTTACAAGAATTTTCCAAGCATATCCTATATTTGAAATGAAGTATCTATAATTCAGTTGAAGAGAAAGAATTTCACAGCTCGAAAAAAATCACTTCGTGATATGACTCATGGCATGATGGCAGTTACACTCATCAGATGTATTTGCAACAGATAAGGGTATATATCTAAAAGCACTGTCAGTTTGGTTTGTTGGAAAAAGAGGAAATTTATAAAAATAACAATGCTGATACATTATATGCTCTGCAGGTACATCTCTGTGGTTTTTTTATTATTATTATTTTCAGCTCTAATATAAGAAAATGGTTTACTGTCAGGATTGATATGTTGATGGACCAGAAAATAGCTGACATGATCAGTCCAAAATTGCTTATTTTAAAAACACAGAACCTATAAAAATCTATGCGTGCAAAGGTAAGCTGACTGTGAAGAAAAGTATGGCTTTAGTGGAAAAATAATGTATATAGGAGTTACTCCTTATTACTTTGGTCAGAAGAAATAAAATAAAAAGAATGTGCATAACTTCTGGTTGAACACAGGTTGAAAATGCATATCTTATGTTGTTGAAAAAGCCTTAGGTAAATTAATAGCTCTTTCTAAATTGATGGAAGCATTTTATGCAAATAATTGTTTAAGTAAAATGCAAATTGTTATGTTCATATGGTAAACATTCTGCTATTTTATTCATTCGCTACTTTCTGATAAGCACTTAATTGTTGTATTCATCTCAAACATAATATTATTCTGTAAAAATCAAATTTGGAGTATGTAGCAGGAAAATTTTAGCCCAAGTCAACAACACTAATCTGAAGTGCATGTGAAGTGGAATATCACGAGGCAATATTGCATTCATCTATTACATCTGAAATGCATTGCAAACTTTGGAAGTCACTTCATCTCTGTCACACAAAGCATTCACTTCTCCTTCCCCCAAAATAAAGAACTGGAGTAGCTTCTTTTAGCAGCTTCCTTGCCACATGGAAATTTGGTATTTTTCTTACTAATACTGATATTTACTGTCTATGAAAACAATTCTACATGTCTTTTTACAAATTCTTTTTAGAGGCCTCATTGTTCTTCTCCAGATAGACATATTGCCCATGTCTGACATCAACAGATGCAGTGCATTCAGACTCTATAGAAAGTAATGGTGCCTGACATTTCTAGGGTGAAAGCCTCTCTTTGGTTTTAGTGCTAATGGAAACAGACTTCTTGTCTTCTTGAAAATCCAAAGCCAGAATGTAAATGACTATGTTGTAAACCGAACAGATTCTTTTTTAATCCTGGAAAAAAAAGAAAAAAGTGAAAATCCCCACATCATTGTAAAGTTACAGCAGAACTCTGAAAAAAAATAAATT
This sequence comes from Nothura maculosa, assembly GCA_032353885.1. NCBI lineage: Eukaryota > Metazoa > Chordata > Aves > Tinamiformes > Tinamidae > Nothura > Nothura maculosa. The sequence goes on from JAUBOD010000805.1 coordinate 2,133,834, forward strand.
TTCTCTTTGGAGATTGCTTTCTTTAATATCTGTTAGATATCCATTTAGGCTGAACATAACAGCTACCAATATTTATATTTTATACATGAGGGAATTTGACAACAGCATACATTACATCAGTGGCAAAGTATTTGCAAAGAAGAACAAGCCTCAGACAGATTGGCTATAGTGATTCACAAAACCATTTTATGGGGGGATATGTGGTGTTCAGATGGCTCATACTAAATGAAAATCTCAGTTACTTCAAGTTAGTTCTACTGCAATTCTAAAGACTTGATTCTCTGCTCGGTGAAAGAGTCCTGATAAATAACATTCGATATCTGTTCACAGCACCTAAGAGTCCATTCTGAAGAATTCTCTATGGTCCAAATCAGGTAAAGAAAAGAGTATGAGTTATTTTTAGAGAACTATTTGAAGGGCAGAAGGATTTTATAATAGAAGGTTTCCTAACAATGGTGAGTGCCTGTGCAGGCTTAGCAACTAGAAAGTGACATTTCTGGAAAAATAAGTACTGAACAACATTTCTTGGATATATCTGATTCCTAATATAACAACATATTTGCAGCTTCTTTTGAATCCTTACTTCAAATCTTAAACTCTATGATATTTTATTTCTGATTGCCATCATATTTACATTAAACTGAAAGAAGTCACTAAAGGAGGTTATTATTCTTGTACCACAGATATTCATTCTATAGCATCTATGTAACATGTCTAATTGCATTTAACTCATTTAATAGGCTGCATTCATACTTGATGTTAACTACATACAGTCTTTGCCAGATAATGGAGTAAATTCATAAAAGTCAATGTTGGTTGACATTTTAAGTTGTTCAGAATGCCTCTAGTTTTCTATAGTGACCAGGTATCACATGGTACACTTAATATTAAGTCTGTGAGAGAGTGCACAGTTTTGCCAGCTAATTCCATTATTGTTTTGTGAAAGAAATCCATGAACTTCCATGGAGATTGGTCTGTAGGTGAAAAGGGGATTAGGAAGAACCTGATATTCAGAGTTTCAAAGAAATCTGGCCAATCTTTAAAAGCTATTTTTAGTGAAATATTTTAAGTTCCTCAATTTAATGAATTATTTCACTCTGGGAAAAAGCAATCTGAAACAATTCTCAGTGGGACTGGAAGAAATAAGGAGAAGAAGATATGTAGGAGAAGGATATTGACATTTCTCTATGCAAAATACTCATTTACAGAAACTGCATATTCCAGGAGAAAAATTTAGTATTTTTATTCACTTATTTTTTGGTTCCGGTCTGTTTGAAACTTTTAGTAGTATACAATTTGATAAGGAGTAAGCAAGATATTTATTTCTGCATTTGGATCACACTAGAAATCCTGTACTGACAATTTAAAACAGAACTCCATTCTTGTCATGGCAATATTAGGGCTTATCTGGTACTATCAGCAACTGTTCAGAGATACAATTCTGTAGATATAAAAGAGTCTCAGAAACAAGAACTTCATACTGGTTGTGCTTTCTTCTAAATGTGAGTACCAAAACTACATGAGCTCCTTAAACATTCTCCTTTTTTTTGAAAGATAGAAGTCAAGCAACTTATTTAAATTTTTTACACTTTATTTTTTTCTTTCTTCTTTCCCATAGCTGGTATCTTTTATGGTGATGTCAGTATCTTGTGATGGATTCAAAATATAGAGTCCATGATCGTTTAAGTCTCCTTGGTCTCTATAATGTCTCACTATAATTTTGGATCTCTCAGAGGCAAAATCCATGTCTTATACTAATTTGGAAGCATTTCTAGAAGACTGTAGTCTGGCTGTGTAGATAGTGAAATAACTGCCTTGACTATTAGACTGCCTGCTTAGCTTCCCTCCTGCCTTCACCTTCCCAGTTCTCTTGGTATTAGGAACTACTTTTTTTTTTTTCTGATAACCTTGAATATGTCAACACAATAAGGAGTTGAGCTCAGTGAAGCAACTTAATACATGCATGTGCTCACACACACAAAATTGTGCACTAGAACAGGAACAAGAAAGTCACATGTATAGAAAGAAAACAGATTCCTGAATGCAGTTGTTAATGCAGAATTTTTGTCATCTGCATAAGTGATCTAACCTATACTGGCCACCTAAACTCTCACCTGTCTTGGTCTGGCCAGTTTTCAGGTGGCAATTAATTGTCTTCCGTTGATTTGAAAAGTTTGCCTTGAGAGCTTTGCATTGAAATTTTTTTGACTTTTGCGAAATTCCACTGAAGAATTTCTTACTTCAATTTTCTGTTATCATCTGAGTACAGACCTCTTCAAAGTCAACAACCATCAGCTAGGGCATAGTCATTTCAGAGCTCACCAGGAATAGTGCCTCCAGAAGGTGTCAAGTTCTTGCGATAAAACGAAGGCTCAAAGCCAGAATGAAAGGTTACAACTAGAAATGAATTCACAACATAAAAATGGGATACATATGTATTCCCCAAATGGTCCCACCACCTTCAAGCAACTTGGATGAATGGAAATTGTAACTTAAATCCAAAATTACATTTATGTGAAAAGAACATCTTCTCCAGCAATTTGCAAGATTTTCTTGTGTATAAAATGACATTCAGTGGTCTTAGGATGATTTGAGTATTGAATACTGAAGCAAAGCAGTGCTTTAATGGGAAGAAAAAAGACAATCAGGGTATTTAGCAAAGAAACGCAGAGTCAAAAACAATAACTAGGAGACTGAGTTAAATGAAATTAGAAGCAAGGAAACAAATTTTTTTTTTTAATAGTGTGATAACTAGCTTGTGATGCAAACTAGAGAAATGTGGTGTCTCTAACTTTCTGCTTCCTTCCAAACAAGATTTAGTAGCTACCCGTGGAAAAGGTTTCATTGAAATACAAGAGCATGAAAAGCATCCTGTGCTTGAATCAGGAGCCAAAACAGAGGGACTTCAGGTCATTTGAGATGCCCTAGAGCACATGACTTTGAGTCTTTGGCTGCTGTAGTGTGCAGACCTCTCTTCTCTGCTGTGTCACACCTCAGTGCCCTGGGGCATCCGAATTGGAACTAGGTGCCTATGTTGGAGTACCTTGTGTCAAAGGAGACGTAGCTGATCTGTTATCTTTTCTGTATTACTTCTGACCAGTTTCAAAGAAAATGGAAACCTAACTGCCATATGTTGTAATACCAAATTGGCAAATCCATACAGAGAAGCCAGCAATCTTATTCTTGGAAATCTGCAGTTAAACATATGATCTTATTTGCTGCCCTGAAATATTTTTAACAGGTTTATTCTGCACTTATAATAAAGATAGTTTCATGATGAGAGCAAGCAATCACTTAAAGCTTTGTATAATGGATATTCATATAAATTTAAAAGGGAAATGTATATGAATAAGCTGGATTTTAGCCTCCATTTCTATTTTCTAGGATAGACCAAAAATCAATACTAACCAACTAATGAAAGATAAAGCAACGAACACATATTTTCCTGTTACAATTCTTATCTGCATTTTTCATTCATTTCTAAGTAATGCTTTTCATCCAAGAGACCTCTATGAAAATGTAAGTGTAAGTGCTACTAATTGTGAGCCAGGAACAAAGAGAGAAATAGTGGATTCAAGGCTTTTTGGCTATAATGTGCTGCTTCCTTGATAATGGGCTCTCTTGGCACTATAATGAAAAGCAAACATATCATTAAGAAGGAGCTCTATAAAAACTGCCTGTCGTATATCTTAAGCTTCATTAGTTTAGATTAATGACTTACTTGATATACATGACAATAGGTGAAGCCAATCTTTGTTTATTTATTGACAATTCAATGTAACTGTGACGTGCATAAACAGGCTTCCTTCTGATTAGTTCCATGTTTTAAAGTAACTTTGTGTTATAAAACTTGTTAACTACAGTATCATTTTATTGAACTCTGCTCTGTGAATGATGTGATCTACATTGAAAGGCGTCAATATTGCAGCCATTCCTGGCAGGCATTGGAGCATTATGCACACAGATTGGAGTAGATATCTCATTGTACAAACCCAGGGACCCAGAAAATGTCCAGTTATTGAGACTGCACTGAGTGGACAATGTTCTATTCACAGGATCTGCAGTGCAAGGTCAGAGAATGAAACCTGAACTAAGTGTAAGGTTCAAATTAGTTTCATGATTTTGTGGAGGACCTCCCTGAATGTTGGGATGCTAAAGGGACATATCCTTTCCCATAGATTCTTGCCAAAGGTCCATAGTACATGGAGTAGCTTTATTAAGAATAAGTAGTTTGGGAGTGATTTGCAGCATAAAGCTCCTGCAAAACTTGGAGAGAGGCAGAGTGGGACATGTGGGACATACAGCTAATATCCTATTTCTCTAAATAATACAAAAGAAGTTGTATGAGCCTTTCACAACAGAGCTACTGCTTCAAAAAATGTCTGGGAAGGGATAGAACTGAGATGTTTAATTTTGACGTGCTTTTTATTGGATTAAGTGATTTATATTTAGGCTCATTTAAATGATGAAAATTTCCTGTGATAATTATCCATAACTCCATTGAAATCCAGTGGTTCCACTAACAAGTGCCCCTCAAAGCACATAGTTAGAAAGCGACTTCTTCAACTGTACACATTATAGGCAAAACTGAAAGTGCGACTTCTTATTATGCCACTCTGACACTTTCTATTATAAGAGTCTTGGTTTCAAGGACGTTGACTTTTAGGTTTGCTAACTTGTCTGCCAAACTAACGTACTATAGATTGAATGTGTGCTTCGGCTTGAAATTTTTTGAAAAAGACAAGCAATCTGGTCCAAATGAGGTGACAAGACAATCAAAGTTCAAGGTTAAGGAAGGGGTCAAATTCAGGGCAACATGTGAAAAAGTCTTTGCTCAGCCTGTCACTCCACTTGCAGCAGTACCCAGTTGTACTGAGTCTCAGCATTGCTCTGTTACTGGTAAGCATGACAGTAGCATGGTGAAATGCATGAGTGAGGATTCAATGCTGCTGGTTGACATATAGAACTGCATCGTCGCTGCTTATAGTCTTCCAGAAACTCGAATGCTCTTCACCATTTATTACATAAGGACAGATAAGGGCAGGTATCTGTGTAACTTCAGTTTCTTCTTTGAAAACACAAAGAGCTCACACATCAAACATACATAAAGAAAGCTAATAAAGCCCTAAAATGGGAACAGAGAGACTTCAAGAAAGTATGTGGATGCAATAGATTGTCAAAGTTGTGCAAGGAGTCAATAAGGTAATGTTAAAAAAAAAAACCCTCAAAATTAATTATTTGCATTAATATTCACTCCAGAAGAGACCTGAAAGGTTCCTAAAACAGAGCTACATTTTTAAAGACGATATACCTACAGAACTGATTGTCTCAGTAATTCTAGGGTAATGAAGTAAGCAACTGTTGAACTACTAACTGTGAAGAATAGTCTGTCACTTAAAAGATCATGGTGCCTGAAGAATAGAAAGCGACAATATGACACATATTTGAAAAAGTTATCTATATCAATTCAGACAATTGATAGTCAATATATTATTATTGGAAGACTAAATGTGAAAATGATGACACAGAATTATTTAGGATAAAGCAATCTAAAGTTGACTGTGATTTGGCAAGGAATTCAAAACTATGAGTGGATGATAAAATGTTAAATAAAGTTAAAATGTATTAAATTGAATTTAATGCCCAAGAGAAGAAATAAGCTACGTATATTCATATATGATAACTTTCAGAGCAGTTACCATCATCCAACAAAACCATATTCAGGCCATTGAAAACTGTTCTTCAACAGCTCAGAATTCAGCAATGTCTATAAAAGTAACTTGGGTTTGAAGAATGATTGAGAAAAGAATTGGGATCCCTGAAGAATGCATAATCGTATCCTAGTGTATATCAATTATCTATTAATATTTTAGAATTCTGTTATTCTCAATTTAAGAAGTGTAGTGTGTAGCCTTGGTTGTGATATGGTAAATAGAAAAGATGTGATAGAATTACCAGGGAATGAGAGAAAGACAGCAAGATTGAGCAGAGGTATGCATTTGACAAAAAAGTGACCAATAGTACGAGAGAGATCTACAGAATGGAGAAGATTGATAGGGAATTTTTATTCTCACAATGCCAGTAGTAATGCCCAATGATTTTTTCAGAGGAGACCTCAAGAGACAGAAAAGGCATATTTTCATGCTTTTCATATGATCTATGGACTTCATAGCCACAGATTGTTTTAACGTATAAAGTATTAAAGAGTTTAGAAAGAGATCAAAGAATCTTCATGAACCTTCATGAACTCATCAAGGTTAGATCTTGGTCTTCTCTTGACTAATACACATGATGAATTGTGACTTCTGAAAGTTGGTGATTGCTGGAAGCAGGTCACTCCCACAGGAGCATGGGGGTAGATTGTTACTTATCCTGATATGTATACAATCAATAGGCAGAAATGAAGAATTGGAAAATTTATGTTCTTTGCATAGCCTCAAATGAAATCCCTTTTGAATAAGTACTATGATGCGAGTTGATTACTGTCTTTACTTTTTTATTTTCTGCAGTGCCCTTTTTAGTACAAATCCTAGGCCGTTTGGAAATGGAGCAGTGCTTTGTACAAAGGTGGGTCTAGCAGAAGAGCAGATTTTCACCAGTTGCAGTTGTCTCATGTATGGTGGAGGGAATTGAAAGGAGATACTGAAACAAATGAGGTGTAAGGCATTTAAATGCAGGCTGAGAACCTTTTCTCACAATTCCTTTACTATTTTTCATGCCTCAGGCAGGAAGATGTCCATAAAACCTCATACTGTCTTGAATCACATGCCATCTTAGATCTTCTCAAAGATCATACAAAATTGCTGCCTTGTCAGTTAAGTTTTTTAAGAGGCAGCATAATTTGAAAGTTTCCATATTGCGCTCTCTAGTCTGGATATTCACCCAAATATTTGTCTTAAGGAAGGATTTAAATCTGGACAATCTGGATGTGAGACAGATTTAGTCTTTGAAGGCAGAGGACAGATAGCCATACAATGAACAAGAATCCATAAATTCACTAGCCACAAGTCAATACAATGGGATAAAATGCTATATAATATTAAGTGCTCTGAGGATTTCATCTTTCTATGTCTCAAATTCAGCCTGCAAATCACTGGAAAATTTTGTCTTCTTACATGTGCTTATTATGCAGCACAGCACAAAGATTATATGAAAATAAAGTAATATATATTCCCTGTTGTGCAGATAATGATTGGCACTGAAAAAAAATGATTTGAGGAGTCTTAAACCTTCTCAAAATAAAAGTAAATAAATTTGGCTGAGATTGTATGCTAACAATAAGATTAAAACAAAATATTGATTAGATGATCATTAGGAACATTTTGTGTGCTAAATTAGGTGGAGAGTTAGTAGTTATTTTATAATCATATAATTAGAGACGGTAACAATAATTAGAGGCAATAGCAGAAAAATGTACCACACAACTTTGTCAAGGCAACCTTAATTCTGACATTTTCTGACTTCTGAGGTGTTATTTCTGAAAGTTTTGTGTCTGTGCAGAATAAACCATGAGGTTTATATCCTTGCTGATTATTAGAAATTACATATATAACCCTTCCATACTTTTATTGTAACATTTTCATATAAATTGAAGATAAACATGTTCTAAGGCAATTTAAAAAACATTCACATTTTATGTCTTAGTCAGTCCAAGAGTAGAGCTAGACTTCTGCTTAATAATATCATCACATTCAAAAGAAATATAGTGTTCGATGGTGGATGGACTATTGCAGTGAAAACAAAAAGATTGTTTTTTCCTTTCATATAAGGCCTATATTTAGTAGAGTGTGACCATGCCATCATATCATACAGAAAAATGATAAAAACAAGGCTCCATATCCAGGCCCTTATCTTAAAAATAATTTTGTTTCTATGATACTGAAGCGGTGAAGGTAATTTTTTTTAATGTGTAGACTATTGTCTACAAAAATATGTTGGAAATGGTCCATTTTCCCGTGTCTACGGCAGCAAGAGAATACACTCTGTTCAAGAGGTAAAGTTCTAATATTATTATTTGTATGCAATTATTTTTTAATACCAAATACTAATACAAGTGGAATAGCCCAGAATAGACATCATAAAGTCTGTTTATAATTTACCATTTGCAACAAAATGTTGGCTTCTGTCAATGCCATTCCAGAATACTGATTCAGAGCATCAAGAGGAAAGGACCAGAAAAAATATATTTCAAGAACTTTTGCATCTTCCAGATACAGGAAAAGTGGTCATCAACTGCCTTTACTACTCTCATTTCATATTGATCCAAAGGAACTGTAGTTCTCAATGCTTCTAAGATGTCTGAGGCAGTGCAAATAAAAAAAATCCATGTTCTTCTGTCCTTGAGACTACTGTTGTGGAGGAAAATGGCTTCCTGTGTAGGAGACTGTTAACAAAATGAATGAAAATGCAATGAACATGAGTTTTGATGTATTACTGGTAGCTTTTAAAAAAATAATAATAACAATTCATCCATTCTTTCTCTAGAGTCTTTATATGGCTGCTAGCTATTTTATATCACAGGCATTCAGAAGATAAATGTATAGAGTGTGAAATATTACCTTCATCCCCCTGTGTGCTCAAAAGATCATAAGCCTCTGTCAATATTATCAAAATAATCTACAGTTAGACTTGTGAAAACTATGAGAAGGAAGTACCTACAGGTTAGAAAATGATAGGTGAAAATGAAGATGATGAGATGTTTCAGCTGTGTTGGATGGGCAGAGACATTTGGTCTTTGCACTCCTGACTTTTCTGAATCACTCTGGTTGTATCTGATTGGAGGTGCTTTTTGCCATTTTCTTATCCTGTTTTAATGAAGAACCTCCACCTTTCCCCCAGATATTGATATGGTCTCCAGAAAAAAAACAGTGCCAACAGGCAACAAAAGGTCTTGTCCTTGGGAAAACTCTCCTTTCTAACTTCACAAGCTAGAAATTTGCTGATCTCAGAAGCTTTAAGGTTTATATTTCATTCTAACTTAAATACTGTTTAACTGAATTTAAAGCACGCTTACTGTCACTGACGCTGCATGACCCTGTTCAAATCCTACTAAATCACTGGTCTCAGTGATTTCACTTGCATGGAAAGCACCAAGGGAAGTTTAATGCAGATTAGCATATGGATCCTTGCTTGCAAAAAAGATGATCTCTGAGATGAGGCAACTGGGACAGGAGTGTGTTAGAAGGCCCAGATCCTCTCTCTGTCCTGTTGGGGAACATTTCTGTTCCAGTACAGCATAGGGAAAGAAATCTGGATTTAGCTATGTGTCTAAGAGATCTGTCTGTCTGGATGATATGGACCATTGTCCTAGAGGAGCTCATTCCTGATGAGTAAACCCACTCTTCTTCATCTTGATATCCCTGTATATCCTCTGAAAGAACATTCAGGAATACCATCTGCTATAAGGAGAAAGGGAGCACTGGAAAAGCCAGCCACATGGACATGGAGGTGCACAGTGAGGCTTGGTAAGGCCCACTGTTTATTGGCTTAAATCAATACACTCCTAAAGTTTTCAGGGTAGTAAAGTCAATGTACATTGGTTGAGGATTCAATACCTAGTGGTATATTGAAACAAAGAAAGCGGTATTTTCCTATCAGTCAGTTTAGGTGTCTAAACCAGACCCTAGCCACAGAGTTGATAAAGACTGGCCACTGAAAAGATGATTCAGAAGATGTCTGATCTTTCTACAACAAGTTGCTCCCTAAAAGAGTCTGTACCTGTCCAACAGTCCAAATGTAGGAAATCTGGTTAATTGAGTGGGATACAGTAGATACTATGGGTTGAGGGGTTGATTTCCCTGATAAGAAAATTATTTTAACCTGGAATTATTGGTTCCTTTCATTAATTGACTATATGATATACAGAGTAGCCAAGGAGATACACAGTCTTTATTTCATATAATCATATGAATAATCACACTGAAACCTACAAAGTTTTGTGAAATGACCTAATGGATAAAGTCCATCATATTTAATAAATCTGATATATATTTTTTAACATTGAGAAAGAACAATAGTACACATCTAATTTGTTTCAGTTTGGAAATGAGAAAGTGGTTCAGAAGCCACAAACTAATTTGCTAACAGGAAATGGAGAAAGACCTCTGAGTTGTAATTTTGAGACAATATTCTATAGTTAATCTCTTTGAAAAAATAATAAAACCAGACTTTAATATTAACCTGTCATTGCACTGCAAAAGACCTAGAGAGAACAATAAGTGGTATCAATGAAATTAATCTAATAATATTTTATTGTTGCCACAGACAATATAAATTCAAAGATCCAGCAGACAGAAGGAAACCTTTTTATATTTTCTTACAGAATTAGGTAATCACCACGCTTCTATAGATCTCCAAAATATAACATAAAACTTGTGTAGTTTCATGTTTAAAACACCAATTTTCATAAAAAGCCTTTTGAAATTTGTCATATGGTCTTTCCCTGCAGCCAGACTGAATTTCAGCAGTTCTCTTTTCAGACAGGACACTTGATACTTTTCACTGTGCTGTTAAAACCCCATGTCACAATAACAGAGACATGTCAGAAGTGTGAGAGCTTTAGAATTTATTCCATAGCTTTTTAAACACTCCTTGTATTAGATTCGGCTTATCTTTCTTTAAAACAATATCTTGCAAAACAACAGTTAGTAGACTGTTATATTTTAGATTATTGCCTACAAATAGGATGCTAAAATAAAAACATACTATTCTATTGAGATGATCAGAACAAATGGAAGTATTATCCCATGAGAAAGACTTTTGAATCAATCTTTTATTTCGCAGCTTGAAATGTGCCACTATTGTACTTCCACTTGATTATGAGTCTTGTTATCACTTCCCCCAGCTGATCCAAATTGAGTGCTTCTGACATTTGCAAAGTTACTCACGTATTCCACTGTGCAGCAAGGAAAACCTTGTTAATGAAGAAATAACAAGCTGAAGATCTGAATAAATGTTTATTTGATTGTAAAAAGATATGGTATTTAAATGCTGAAAAAAGCAAAAAACACCTAAACCTACAGCAATATGGTTGTTCATGTCCTCTGAAAAAGGGTGCTTTTCTCTGTGCCATAGGCCACTTTCATTTCCTGATTCTATTATTTACTAAGTGGCCACCTGAACCTGCCAATGAACTTGTTGTATTGTATTTTTCTATTTTTAATTCAAAAGGAGTAAACACATTTCTCATCAGATGTGTCACACACTGATATGCATTGGTGAGATTTATGAAGGTGTCACCAAGTTATTACAGAGCCATTCATTTATAAATAAGTGTCCATTGTTCAGGAAATCATAAACGATAGGAGTGCTTCCACCATTTCACAAAATCTGTACTGTAAGAAGGGGGCCCATATTTGTTTCTATTTGACTACGCTATGCTGGTGTCATTTGCTTGTTTTCTTTCTTTTCCCACGTTAGTCTGAGACTTTCTTTCCTCTGTGATTATGATTCAGACACTTTCAAGCACTGAATGGTTAAAGAAACTGATGTTTCTTATTGGAGAAGAACACTTTCCTAATATATCATTAATGACACTTTTAAGCAATGACGATCATAAAAACAGTCAGATAGGTGGAATGCTCTGCAGACATGAGAAGCAAAGAAAAATTCTAGAGAACAATATATTTTAGAGAACAAAACAAAACAAAATAATAATAATAAAAAACAGAAAAAAAGAAGAAAATGTTTCTATGTCCTCTGGATTTACAGTTCTTCTAAAAGTTGTGTAGGTTATTACAGCGATGTTATTAAGTTGCATTAATAAAGACTGCAGCACTTCCTCATTTATTAAAAATTCAATTGGCATATTATATATCTTTTCTGTTTTTCACCATTCAAATCTTATTTTGACAATCCCCAGTGCCATAAATCAACTATAAAAAAGTGAGTTTGCCAGTTGGATGTATCACCTAATACACTAAGCAAAGTCAAAGTCATGTATGCCTGATTTTTTATTTTGTTTTGCCACAGTTTCAGTCAAAGAGTCAGGGAAAAACCCAGAACATACCAGTTACCACTGCAAGCATTGTCTGATTTTCCTTAAAAGTAGGTTAATGGGATAGCCTAAAGACTTTCAACCCTCCAAATCCACTTTTCATTTCATTTAGTGCAGTAACAATGATACCTTGTAGCAACTGATGTCTGCAGTGCTGAGCTGTGTTCTCAGCAAAGGACTGAATTTGTTCTGACAACAGGAGCTTTGTTTCACTTTTAAAGTTTTTGAAGTTCTCTTTCACACATACAGGACATTGTATTGGAAGCACAAATGCCTTCATCCTAATGCCAACTTAAAATGTCAAGAATTTAGAAGTTAAAATGAAGAACTTACATTTTATTTGCATATTTAGTTGTTGAAAATCAAGGTACATGAGACTTCTAATAGTGCACAAGATTGATGAATATGTCTAAATTTATCTAATTTACCTGTTAAAACCAAACCAGCAAATTCCAATGGAAACGTGTACTGGCATTACTATTGTTTCCAGCACTAGAAAGGGAACCCCACTTGCACCTGTGTTTCCCTTTTTCTGTGTTGTTCTTAGTTTACCTGGAGGATAAGAAGCTAAAGCTCCAACAGTTAACAGTAGCAAACATGACTCCTGACTCTCACTGCATTAAAAGAGTAAGTCAGTGGTACCTCTACTCTGAATACAACCCTTATTAATTGCCTCATATTGTAACAGGGAATAGGTTTTAATAATATCTAGATTTAATGTGCTTTTCCAGTGAAACATATATCAGCCTCATTGGGGCAAAGACAAGTTTCTTGTTCTGTATAGATCTGGTCAATAAGTAAATAATAAATGGTTCAACCCTGGGGCATTAGTGACAATCAATGATACCCCACTTTTAATGAAGGTGGTAACAGAGATGTTATGAGATTGACTTAGATATGGGCAAATGTCAGAGGTGCTCTTATTAGTAATACCTGGGTTGGACTTTGCTTGATTTTGCTCTAAACAGATTTGTGAATAAAGCCAACAGTACTGTGGCATATCTTCATCTACACTGCAGCTCAAAGTGGCACCTCGTGTTCCTAACGACCCCAGAGGGGGAGATGATCATTCATTCATTATTTTCCTTTTGCCTGGACCTAGTGCATGTAGTGATAAAACAGTCATACTAGTTTTTGCATTTGATTTTTTTCCTCCTCATGTTTAAATTTAGAAAAATAAGTTTTTCCCCTCTCATTTTAATAGACACCCTCCTAACTGGCAAATATTCCCTTAGAGGAGCTAAGAACAACACTGACCAGTGTTCCTCATGTAGTGCTGAGCCCTCTGCAGAGTATCTTTGTTTTTTACCGCAGTATACAAAACCAGTGACCACTATACAACTAGTGGCCAATAATACAATAAATAACCTACATAAGATGTGGCCAACTAGAGCAACTAGTATTTAATTAGTAACTCTGCATGTGCAAACATAAAACCTTACAGGTGTAACTCTTAACAGGGTACTCCATAGTTTGAAGAACAAATCCAGAAAAACAAAGCATAGTGCTTTCTACCATGTTGCATTTCACTGAGCAGAAGGAAAATGGCATTTTAGTGCATTACCCTTGAGAACAGGATTCACATGACACATTGTAGATAACTGAAGTGATGCCCATCCGTCTTTGTATCCTTGGCCTATCAGGGCAAGCATGTGGTGCATGATATATGTGGGAAAAAGATTCTTGTCAGCTTTTGACCATTGCCTGAAGACACGAATCTGCAAATAGGAAGCATCAACATCAATAGGGCTGCTACAATGGTGTACTCTTGTGGGCAGGAAATGGCCTTCTTACATCTACATAGTGATGATGTTACAGGAATCACATTAGAAAAAACATCTGACTGCTAACCACTGTACTTTGGTTTTGTTGTTGTTAGATATTTTCATTAAGACTAATATTTCAGAGAATGAACAGAAGATTTTAATTCTGATTTGCATTTGATTGCATACCGAAAGACCCTAGGTGTTATTTCTGCTTTCAGGCTTTTGCAGCCCCGCAAAAGCAGAGGAAGACAGGGAGAAGATACAACATCTAACTGCAGGTTGTGGTCATGTGTCTAGCAGTGGGAAACATATTTTGTGTGATAAAGTGGCCCCTAAGGATGCTGCAGCATCATCCTAGACACTGTGTGCAACCCACCTGGTGTTTAGAGGCATCTAGAACTATGTATTTTTTAATTTATTGAGGAAGTTAACTGTATAGGCTATTGCAAAAGGAAAAAGTTCATGATAAAAAGCTTGGACTTGAAGAGTCTTGAAGAAACTTGACTGGGTCTGAGTAGACATCTGGCATAATAACCAAGTATTTGGTTCCCTAGGTCATTGACATTTCAGGGGTCTGCAGAAAGTTATGTTTAGCAGGAGTAATATAGGCTGTAAATAAATCAAGCTAGACTAAATTATTTATTCTCTTTCTGATATTTAGCAGCACATTGCCATCAAACTTAGTGGAAGCAGCAATTGCCCAGCCTTGAAAAAAAATTGACTTTTTTTCTAGTTTATCTGTGAGACAAACTGTATCTGAATTTACATGTGTGTGCATAGCCTTCATGGTAGGAAAAAAGCATTGCCACCTGAAAAGCTGGAAGCTAGGCCAGGTTTGCATCCCTTCTCAGAGGTCTGTAGGAAGTCCCATGAGGCTCTTTCCAAGCGCAACCCCATTCAAGGACCCATCTCTGCCCTGCACCTCTGCACTCCCTGAAAGCCACTCGAACCCTTTTTTATTTTTGTGGTGGGGACAACAGCAGAGATGAGCATCTTACACGGCCATCTGGTGACCACTGCCATCTGGTGACTGCTACTAGCCTTGTCCTGAGCGTTGAATCTCCAAAACCCCTTAAGATTTAGCTTGCCCTCACTGATTAGAAGAGCAAGTCGGTGAGGAAGACTGAGGAGACTGAGGAAGGTGGCTGCTACACCCATGTGCAGCTTCTGGGTGCTGCTGCCCCTAGCGCTGCATGGATGTCTTTGGCCTTCCCCTCCCCAGAATCTGTGCACTGCTTCATTTCACTGTGCAGGTCCTTAGAGAGAGGTCCTGCACAAAATTGGCTTTAAATTTAATTATCAGGAGAGCTCATTTATTCAGGCACTAAGAGAACCTGAATACACAGAACATAGGATTTCCTTTTTTTTTTTCTTTCTTTTTTCTTTTTTCTTTTTTTTTCTTTTTCTTTTTAAGAGTGGCTTAAATACAGTTTCCATGGCAGTTAATCCAACTTTGACCCAAATTACATTTCAAAGTCTAAAAAATCATTCAGCCACCAAAGGACAATGTTTAGGCCCTCTGTGTTGGGCACAGAGCGGTGTGAGAGCCTTTTTGCTCCCCAGTTGTCCTCTCCACAGCAGGAACCTGTGCAACCATGAAGACAGGAAATACTTGGCTGGGTGCACTGGGCAGATCTGAGGCCTTCCTAGCTGCTGAAATTTTACTCCTAAACACAGCCCTCCTGGGGCTAAGGACTTGGTGCATGTCATAGTCTCACAAGGCAGTTGTGGGGCAGGTGACCATTAAAAAATGCCTCCTTATTGTATAAGCCTGGTCTGTTCAAAATGAGGATGAATCCATTTTGTGTCTTTCAGAGAAAATAATGTTCTCATTGATGTTCATTCTCATAAAACACTCTCTATTTTATGGCACTATCAGTACAAAACAAGTCATTTAGATATTATAACAGTATTTTATATGATACCAAGTATCAAAGACTCTCTCACCATAATGGTGGTGAAGCACAAAGGAGGGTTTATAATATAAAGAGAACTTTCCCTACCTGTTATCATGCTGATGGGGACATAGTCCCTGTTTCAGTCTTGCCTGTAGTGGCAAATTACTTTTAACATACTATATATTTCAATGATATCTAGTTAAGATTTCATTATGACAATTCAGTCTCAAATATAATGTACAATTTCCACTGTGTTTTCCTAAAACATTACTGTGGGTGAGATTTTCACATTAACCACAATTGCAGAAATGACTGATGTTTAAATCTAAAGACAATTTTAGTCATTATTAAACTTCATTATAAAATGAAGTACGTGGGTGGAATTGTGGTTGATGCTTTTGTAATTTGCTCTACCTTTTCAATGTACTTTTCAGTTACATTAACTGAATCATTTCATCTTATAGATGCAAAGATGAAGGAGAAGAACAAAAACATGCCCATTAACTGAAGCAGTGCAAATGTGCATAGTTAATGGAAACCATTTTGACATTTTGTATTTGATTCCATGGTGTGTCTACTCAAACAATTTCAATGGCATATTAGAACAAAATGTTACATTGTACTCTTCACTAAGAATGCAAGTAATAGACTTCAAAAATTACCTTTCGACTGAAAGTATTATCTGCTGGAAATGAAGAAATGTTTTACATTATGAAAGGCTAATAGCAGTAAGGGGGAGCGATGGGCTGTAATAAGAATCAGGCAGAGAGGGTTCTTTGACCTTGTGTTTCCCAAATGCGTGTGTTTTTACAAGTTATGGCAGAATTGCTTAGATAGTGACATAAACTCCTGTGTTCAATGGCAATTATTTCTCCGTGTTACAAATAAGCACTTCTTAATGCAAGATCATGTTAAATATTGTGGCACTATTTTTTCTGTCACAGAGCAGATAATTGATTGCAAAATTCCAAACTGATTGATTTTTTTTCCTATGATTGAATCAATCCAAAGACCAGATGTAGTTCAAAGTATATTTCCACTCGATGCTAAAGCAAGGTTTACCTATTAAATAAATTCTGCATTTCATTACAGTGTAATTTATCTGATGGTAAGCATATCATAAATAATTTCTACACGCATTTAAGTCTGATTGATGAAAGTATTTCCATTTTTTGTAATTTTCAGACCAGCTAAAAGTTGTTGTATCTTAAATTTCATATTTGAAATTTCATAGATGTTCCATTCTTCTGTTTGCCTAAAAAATTCTGCCTTATATTCACTTCTCTCTATTGATACATGCAGTATCAATACATGCAGTATCAAGATCAATACATGCAGTATCAAGATCAGCTGGACAGCAACACTGGAATGCAACTAGGAAACTAAAAAACCTCTGTATATACATTTCAGGTAAGAGCTGTTTCAGTGAAATATTTAGGTACAGAATTTTTCTCCATTCAGATTCACAATTGAGTGTTTGGCTGATGGATAAACTGCAGCCATCCACTAGTCAGTGCAGTTTAACAAGAGCCTAGGCTATGCTTGTCTTCCTTCTGTCCTTCTGCCTCCTTTTCCAGGTCAGGTTTTCTTTCCAGTTCATATCTGGAAATTCCACAACTGGCATCATTATTTTTCCCCACGAATTTCTGGTTATATCCTTTATGCACTTCAGGGAAGAAGGTTGTCATGTTTCAGCTTCACTGTATTGCTCTACCACATATGTACCCATTTCATGCGTACTCATTACAATCTTTCATAAGAATAAGATAATCAGAATTTCAGCATTCCCGATGCATTTCAAAACAACCAAACCTTTAACTCCTTACCAGCCTGGCTTGCTGTTACCAAAGCATGCATAACTTATGCCAGAAAAATACCAACAAAGTGAAAATACTGCAAATTGAACCCCCCCTTGCCAAATCCCACTTATATACACATCTACTTCCATGAAAATAAGAGGATAAACAAGGCAAATGAAGGTGAGTGGAATCAAGAACACTTAACTTTGTACATTTAATAATGCTGATGCATGCAGCGACCACTCTTTTTACTATAAAATGTTTGCAGATGGGATGTTGTAATTAAAAGTTTGCAGGAAAGGACAATCCTACATATATTTGCAATGTTTAGTGGATTATTTACCTGCTTCTGGTCTATGAGCATCTGGATTGCAATGAAAGACTCCGTTATTTTTTTCCTAAAAGGTAAATTGTCCTTCTGGTAAAAAAAAGAGAGGGCAAATTTTGCTATGTGTGTTACAGGTATTTACCATCAAATCTATCCCTCAGCTTTGACGGGCTACTTATTTCTTTTATGCAATTTATTAGCCTGTGGAAGAAGCACACACCAAGTAAAGCATCCAATACCCAAAATGCTAAAGTAGTGCCTCAATGTTAACAGTTTTTTTTTCTCTGAGTATGCATGTGTGTGTGTAGGCTTTGTAAATGTCACAAATATTCTGTTGATTGTAGGAACATTAGGAAATGAAAGAACTCCTATCTAGTGTCACTGCACAGAAGAGATATATTCTAAGACCCTGCTTTAGCACAGTGTTGTTCTTGTTGCAGGCTACTGGAATTCTGTTGGTCTAAAACTGGACTAATAAACAGGAAAAGTAAGTCCTCAAACTCTTTCTACAGAAGCTGAGCTGTCTTGTTATTTTCCTAACCATGCATAAAATAAATGTATGAATAAGACAGTTTGTTTGTAATCATAGTGATAAAAACATTCTCTAAGACCCAGCCAGCATAAAGATTTGCAAAGTTTGCTTAACCAGATGGAACTAGAGGTCAGGACACAGGTGGACATTTGGAATAAAACAAACAAACAAACAAAAACCTAGAAAACAATGTTTGTGGTAAAGAAGTTAAATCTTGTGCTTTTATTGTTTATTGAAATGAACAGTTTACCAATCTAAATAAAAATTTCCAGAAAAAAATCTAAATACTGAAAACCTGTCAATTTTACATTAGCAAGTGGAGAATTGCTAGGGATTATCTTTGCTCAGATCTTAGTTGGAAAGTTACAAAGATGAGAGCCTCATTGTACCTTTCGATACATGAGTTCAACACTAGAGGATTGCATCTTCACTACAGATCGTTTCTTTCATCATTTCTTTCTTAGGATAAAGCAGCCTTAATAAAAATGTGACTGATAGATGAACCTCTTGTCAATCAGCCTCCATGCCTATTAGTCCTAATCCTTAGTCTGTTTTTCTTACCTTAACTTTAATCTTAAATTGTGATCTATTTTACCTAGCAGAGGTGAAATATTCTTTGCAGCTTCTCCTCTTGCTTATGATCATTTTGTTGTTGTTTCTTCTTTACTCAACATCTATCCTAATGCTAAAAATCTTTATTTTAAAAATATTCTAACATTATTTTTCAAACATCTCCAGAGTTCTGTTAGCTTTTTCCTCTGTTTGTCTTTGCATATAATTGCTATTTTGTTTACGACGAGGGCTTGTTTTGGGGTCTGCCTCTTTATTTTATTTTATTTTATTTTATTTTATTTTATTTTATTTTATTTTATTTTATTTTATTTTATTTTATTTT
>JAUBOD010000805.1:2153146-2174280 GCA_032353885.1 Nothura maculosa
ATTTTATTTTATTTATTTTATTTTATTTTATTTTATTTTATTTTATTTTATTTTATTTTATTTTATTTTATTTTATTCTGTTCTATTTTCATATTAATAATAAAACAAGGTGACCTGGATATATGACTTGGTCTTGTTGACACTGAAGGCAAGGCAGCATAATGGACAGAACCACAACACCAGTGAGATTAGGATGGAGTTCATGGTAGCCAGTAAACATATATACAGAGACTCTTTCATTTGAATGGACTGATAAAAAATAGGATGTTATTTTGTTAATTTCTGGTTGTGAAAACTCACCTTGGTCACTTTTTTCAGAGTTTAGCAATGACTTTGGAGGGGCAACAGCCCATTTCCAGGCATCCACACTGATCCAGACCTGGGAGATAAAATATCACTTAAAAAGTGGTCAGATTTTTACAGACCATGGGCACATTAGTGCTGTAGTCATCTCAGAGATGTAAGTTTGCATTTTAATTAATCAAATTTTGGGGTTGCTGTTATCCAAAATTTCAGGTCAATCTTGAAGCCTCCAAGACACAGCACATTATAGATGAGACAAAAATGCCATCCAATATTTTATCATTCCTCTTGTTTTACCAGTCATCATAGAGAATTCATTCACAGCAAACTTGCACGTATTGTAGCATAGGGGGATCTTATCAATGTTTAGAAATTGTCAGTTGGTAGAGCATAAATAGGATTCCGCTAGACTCTTCTCAGTGGTGCCCAGTGACAGACGAGGATACAAACTGAATCACAGAAAACTCTCCCTGAACAATGATATTTTAGCCTTAGTAGCCCAATCACATGTCTTTGGGAGACTTGTAGCTGGTTATGGCAGTGTTTTTAGATGGCACATCACTTGTGGTGTCTGAATGCTCCAAGCCTGTAATCTCAGATAAACTTTATTTCAGAAAAAGAAGAATCAGTAGCTCTCTGCATTCACTATACTAATGCACTATATCCCAAACAGTGCTTTCCCTGTAAGAGTCCTCCTTAGACAAGTTCTGTTACATAAATTCTATATTAGAACATGGCATGAAGGGACAATTTCACCATAGGCAGACAGGTAAGGTGGACGTTTGTGGACTTTGAGTTTGCTACAAGGGGGAGCATTTGAATGGTGAAGGCAAAGTCATGGTGAAAGATGCTGGAAGACATGGTAAAAGTTAGGTGGGCATTGTGCTATGGAAAGCACTGAAAATGTAACCAATTAAGAAAAGTTATTTTGAGCTTATAAATCTTGCTTTGAGAACAACTATTACATACGGATTTCCAAGAGAATTTTATTCTATATTCTCAATTTTTACAACAAGACTTTGCTAGATGAAGAGCTATTCAGCATAAGATAGGTTGGATGGCACAGTTCCTGGGGAATATAAACGAAAAAGAAAGATCAGGCACCTCTTATATCAGGGGATATGTTAGGATTTTTTTTCATGATCATAATTTTGAACTGAGGAGTCTACTACATCAGTATTCTTTGTATAAACGGAACAGTTTCTGTAGTTAGTCCTTTAAACTCTCTTGGGTTTTATAGCACATGGGACTTCTGAAAGAGTTATATGTAGTCTGGTTAAAAAAAGTCTCTTTGAAAGATTTTATTCTATTATGTTCCACTGGAACAGCTAGAGTACTATAAATAATAATAGTTTACAGCTACAAAGAAGAAGAAGAAGAAGTAAAAAGTCTATCAACAACTGAGAATATTGCCTTGTTTCATCATACATTTGTAGTTCTTAAAAAATAAGGAAAAATATTTGACAGAAGAAACTTGGTCATTTTACACAGAAAAAAATAAAAAAAAAAACTGTTTGTGTTTTTTCCTTACGATGCTTTTTGCCTGATGATGGGTATAAATTCTGGAGAGATCATTTGGCTAAATGTGGGTCAGATATAACTTCGCTCCTCCTAAGTTTAACAGTCCATTAATGAAATGAACAGGGACCTTGAGGTTTTAGGTCATCAGTTTGTGTTTATGTGTGTATAGAAATGAGTCCCCCAGCTTCTTCTCTGGGAAACATTTTTTTCTTTTGTGCTTTTATTAAAAAATACTTATGAGCAAAACACACACAACACATACAAAGAAGTTTAGGACTGCATACCTAGCTTGTTACTAGCTGATCATTAGCCATATAATTCAGTTGTTTGATACTTTGCTGCAGTGAATTTCATGGGGATAAAAGTTAAACATTAGGCATTTTGGAAAAATATTAAATTAAACATTTTCTTCTAGAGTGCTTATAAAGGTATAAATGCCTTAAAAAAGACTAACGTTTCTGGAATGCTCAAATTATTGTTTTACAGTTTCACATACCTAAAAAGTCTTTATTTTCATGTCTTTGTTGTTAGTTTCTCACAGAGCACTTCCATTAGGTTGACTCAAAATGACATTTAAACATTTGTCTGAAGTTAACTCTACTATCACACAAAAGACCCAAGGGCCACACAAAATTTAGTATGTTAGCAGTCTAGAGAAGACAATAACTGCATAGAGATCTAGTTGCAGGACTTTCTGTGGAGATGTGATACTCCTGTCAGTGTTTTATTAGAATAGTTTTGCATTGAGACATGGCTTTTATTAGCAAAAAGAGAGAGCAGACCTTTCCTTCACTCTCCCTTTCAAGCTCTGTTTGATGCTTTACCTGTTAAAGACTTAGTTGCAAGCTCCAACAGAGATTTCTTATTAAGCAGTGCATCAGAACACCTCAATGCTGTAACCTCCATATTATTAAATCATTGATGCATCTGTCAAGACTACTGATACCGCCTGTCACAACTATGAAGAAGAGATTTGTCCATGGGAAATTTGAATAGCATCATGAATTCCTAATCACATTACTCCTTTTGGTCACTATCAAAGACAGGTCAAATGGAGTGCTGGATATGAAATCTCTTCAAAATGGTCAAGTCTGTACTCACTGTTAACTTATGTCAGAAGAAAATATGTTTCCTAATTTAAGCTGCAGAACTAACAGTTGGGTGGACTTATTCATGCCCTGAGAAAGGTCTTCAACAGTGAGTTAGCTGATTTTTTTCTGTGTAATGTTCATCACTATATAAAATATCACTATATAATATTTTCACCACTGATTTTAAGGTGCATAATTTAGATTAACTCATCTTTTTTGTATATTTATAAACACATAGATTAAATCCTGCTGAATTTTCATTTCACTGTTGGAATTTCGAGCTCACAGAAAAGCATTATTCTATTTCTATTATTATTTAAGCTGTTGTATGCATCCCTTCCCAAGAGATCCACAATGGTTTAGAATCAGTTCTCAACCATTTTTTTCCTGTGTTCCCCACTTTTTAGAGTTTTACAGCAGAATCTGCTATCAATTTAAGGTCTGTTTGGGCAGCTTTCTAGAGCTATACTGTTCTGCAAACCGTGCAGATTATGGAGACATATTTGCAGGAGATATGAGATACACCACATTAAGAGCATTGTACTGATGCTGATACCTAGCCTCTCTTAGAGATCATTTGAATATCTTTATGTGACACTGCATTGTGCCAGGTAAATATTATCTCATTTATTACAAGCTAAAACCGTCATGATACTTAAGCATCTAATTACAAGGAAGTGTAAACTTAGTTGCTCAAAAGCCTTCAGGACCAACTTCAAGTCTATATTCTCTGAAGTTTACTCTTTGAAAATTCCACTGAATTTCTGTGGAAATCCTCATCACCCTATTGCCAGGAAAAGTCACTTTGAAGATCTCAAAGCAGATGGAAATGTCCAAGCTCTATCTCTTAAATCTCTTTTTTTTTCCTTGGACTGAATCGCTCCTGGTAATTGAACTCGGAGTTTCTATGTAAGTACGCTAACAACTGGGTTTTTATGAGAAGGCTTTTTCATTTCTCTGCCTAATGAAACGGCTCTTCTTTGTATATAAGAAATATTCATAATCAAAGCATTACAATTAAAATTAATATAATAGACAATTAAAAAGTCAGAAACTATCAATGTTATAATGTAGGACACTCAGCTGCCTGTTGAAAGCAATGTGCATATGATAAGGTGGAAAATACAATATGCTATTTTTCTTTTTACTTTGGATATATGGAAGGATAGAGAAAGATATTTTCTTTAAAAAATACTGGTAGGAACACTGTGAAGAGGTTTTATGAAAAGATTATTATAATGATAGGCTCTATTCAAACAGGACTGCTCCTCAAACACCCGGTTCCTAGGAAACAGCAGGGTCTAGCCTCACAGGAGTTTGATCCTTAGGATCAGTGATCAAAGTATTGCTCAGCTCAGCCTCTGTATTTCTTTTTGAACTCAGTATCATCAATTACCAGAGTATCCAAGCATTTCCTCCTTTCTGCATCACACGAATGTTGTCAGGGATTGCTTTGTGGATCTTAGAGTTGGATCTAATATCCATGAAGTCTACAGCAGTTCTTCCATTGACTTGTGAAAAGATTTGGTTTGGACTATAGGAAGCAGCCTGATAGGCAACATGGGTATAGATTTGAAGAGATCTATATTCAAATTCTTCCTATGCCATATATTGCCTTTAGGACATGAACAATTTTCCTGCCTGTCCTGTCCCACTCCTTATGTAACTTTTTTTTGTTGTTAAATCCCATTAATTTTTCCTCTTCCAACACAATTCAGCAGAAGGAAACTTCCACATAGCTGCTTTGTGTGCTTCTCTGGATGCCATGACTGATGCTCTGAATTCACTGTTTTCATGCCCCCATTTTTTCCCTGTATTTTTCTAGCTAACTTTACAGATAAAAGCACAGATGAAATATTAGATGAATCTCAATATTTGTTATAAAATTTGTATCTTCTCTGATTTACTTGCCTGTGTGAGTTTCTAATTGTTTTCTATCAGTAAATTAATTATGAAAATGTGTTATTTCATAATCTAAAATAAAAGACACAATTTGACACAATGATCCTCCTGCACCATGGTCCATGACACCTAGCATTCTGTTCCCATGAAATATCTCATTAAATCACATGGCCTTACATATGAAATCTCTCCATGTGCTTTTATGGAGTTTTCAAGAGTTGCAGCTGCAAGCATATGCAGATTGTACTGAGCTAAATATATATTTATGAAAATATCCTTATACTGAGTGGAGATGAGATGGGAAGAAAGGTTTCATTTATGAAAGGTCCTAAAGGTCTAAAGAGGACTATCAAGGCAAATTCTCATCTCTGTCCTACCTCTGCCATTCAGCAGTTGATAAAAGGGATAAAGATCAAGTTTTGGACCAAGTTTTAATAGCTTTTTTAGCTTTCTTTTTCCCCTCTTCTAACTCCCTTTTAGTATAATAAATCACTGACTGGCCTATTTTATTTTTCTGCTGATCTTGAATGTCTCCACTCAGTATAAGCTGCTCTGGAAGAAAGTGGAAAACCCTTTGCAATTGACATCCGAACAACAGCTTTCCCAGAGAGGTTTGCTTGTAAGTGTAGCAAGTTCTTTTCTTTTGGCCTGAATACTTGGGTGACTGCCCAGAGAGAAAAAGAATGTACTCTCCTCTTCTTACTCAATTGTCCTGAAAGTGTTACTTTCTGTACTAGATTGAAAGAAGACTTTCTTAATAAAATGATTAACATATCTAAAATGTTGTTGCTAATGGCCATTGCTTATCTGCACATCAAAATGCTACTTTTTGCTTCCCTGTTCACCAAAGCTCATTTTGTACTGATCGCACTTTTCATGCTTTCTAGAGAAATCTGGATTGTTTGATATGCTAACTTAAGAGTGAGACTAAAAACCTGAAGCTGAAGCTCCTACAGTAATGCAGGAAGAAATCAGAAGAGGGTGAGGGTCATATGCCCCTACAAGAACAGTTTTATTCAGTAAAGAGGTCCACCTCTTATAGAGAAAAGCAAAGATAACACCAGGAACAATTCCATCTGAATCTCTGGGAAAATTTGCTTCCTGTGCTTAAATCTGGCAGTCAGTTTAACCTTGGGATTTTACAAGTATCATCTATTCCATATTTTGTTTCTGTCAGTTGCCCAGTAGACCTCCCCTGCAGAGCTGACTATATGTCAAAAAGACAAATAAAAGAAAGGTACTTTTGAGGATCATGTAGAAAATTGTAACCCTGAGACTATTAAAAAACAGAGACACATATATGACCATGTTTCTTTTTAATCCCCTTTGAAGTTAAGCAGGGACACATGCCATAAACATTTTTTTTCTTTTTTTTTTTCTCTCCTACTTACCTTTTTCTTTGGACTGTAGCACAGTCCAAATCTTTTGCAAGGCCATTTCCAAATGTCCCTATTTGAATGCCTAGAAAACATCCTCTAGTATAGTCCTATGTATCTTTTTATTTTGTGTCAGTATGATTTCCAGTCTCCCTTTTTCTGTTCAATTTGCCGCTTCCTTTCCCAATATACTTCCAGCCACTGATACCCTATCTTTCCAAACTCTAAATTTCATTAACTCTCTCTTCATATATGTTGCTATTCTCCTACCATCCTCCATTTTTTTTCCATTTAAATACAGCTGGTACTGTGACTTTATCTCCTTTACAGACTGTGGTTGTAGAAGAAAAAAAACACTAAATAAGAGAGCTAAAGTACTGGTGCAGATGACAAGCAAGTTTATTTTATCTCAGTCCCCTGCTTCTCTCCATCCTCTGGAAAAATCTTGTGACTTCCTTTTCAAACACTAAGCTAACTTTTTGTTTGCAATTTTTTTTTTAGATCTACTTTTCTTGGTAAAATATTCCTTATTTTGAAGACATGACAGAATTTCACTTCCTTTAACAAATGTAAGTGAAATGAAACGAGTTTCAGAAGATCCTCTTTTTCCTTTTTTTCTGTAAGAATTCCTCTTTGTTTTCATCTCTCCCATGATTGACATACACATTTCAGGAAGATTCGTTGTAACTGTGTCTTGGTCACCTGTCTCCTTGGACACAAGGTGAGTGATGGGCTTGCTCTCTGCACCTGAACCCCAAAAAAGAGAGAAGCCTTTTCAGGGAGTGCATGGGGAGTCAGGGTAGAACAATCAGCTCTATCACTGCAGTTGAAGAGTCTTTGCGGAGGAAATGAGTAGAGATGATAACTTTTACAACGGGAGAAAAATCTCTGCTGACATGGAGCAGTCTGGATGAACAGCCACAGATCTTGGCTTGATACTGAGTGTGAGTGTTAAGGACAGGAACATTATGGGCCATATGGCAAGCATTTTTGATTGATAATAGATGTTTATACGTTTCATGTTGCCTCTCTGGAGATAGGACTAGAAAGATGAGATGACAGGCCCCAAAAGAACAGTACTTCAGGATTCTGCCATGTGATTCAGCCTATCTCTTTATTAAAAATATGATAATATTCAGCATCATTATGCTGTGTACTGGAGATGCAATAAATAATTGCTTAAGCCAATGAAGTTATAATCATTTGGATGAGAATGGGATTAGACCAATACTGGAAGGCAGGAAGACCTATTTTTTTTAAGATTTTCTTCACTGAGCATTCAGATGATGAGATATTTAATCCCATCCATTTTATTTTGGTTTAGAATGCCTTATTTTCTCATTTTTTCGTCTATTTATCTTTGGCCTAATTTTTAATATTACTGAATCAGATGCACAATTTGTGAAAAGAATAATGGACATTTAGTATTCAGAGAATCCAGACAATTCAGTGCAATTTTGATGATAGGCAACGAGCATTTGTGCATTAGACAAGTTACCGGAGGTATTTTGCTTCCAAAGCAAAGGAAATGACTAAAAAGACAACCTCCCCAACCTTTCTCTCTGGGTTGTCTTTTGTTGCCAGATGTCTCCCATCACACTGTGTTTCAGTATGATTATCTGAAACTGGGTGAATCTAAGCTGCCAAAACCACCAGCAAGGTTACATGAAGAACGGAGAGTTGTACTGTCTTCTTCAGCTTACTCACTGACTCGTTAACATATTTTTGAAGTCCTGGGAACTCTTTCAAGAAGTCTGTGAAGGAATCTTCAAAAAGGAAAAAAATGGAGATAACCAGTGAGAAAATGTGAAAAGCAAGTATATATTGGCAGAATGGCAGAAACTAGAGAACATTTTCCTTCAAATTGCTCAGATAACATAATGCAATTCAAGAAACAATACCGGACTAGGATGCTACGAAACAAATAGAAAGATAGAAGATAGAAAGAGCAAAGACCAAGTTTTGAAATATAAGGAAACATATGAGATCTCTGTATGTCCAGTGTTTTGTTGTTGTTAGTCTTGATGGAATAAATAGATTTAAAAGATGCTAATATGACCAACATTAAGTCATCAAATAAGGTTCAGAATTATAATTACATACTTGACCCTTAATGTCCCATGACATTACCATTACAAGTATTTTGAGCCAGAGTAAAATGTTATATAAAACGAAGAATAAGAGACAATACATTTGAAATATAGCGTAGTATTTTAGTCCTTTATTTAATTACATTCTTTATTTCTATTCCCTTTAATGACATAGATTTTTTAATGGAAAATCTCCTATTTGGCATATTTGTTGTCCCAACAACCCCCAGGGTTGTTATTTCAAATGGTTTATCAAATTAAGAAATATATTCAAGGTCCTTTTTAGTGATGTTACAGTCATGAAGACAACGTGAGAAAAACAAATGCAAAATTCTGGGCAAAAAAGAATGTCCAAAAATAAAAAGAAAACAGATGATTCCCATTCAAAGACTAGTTTTTCGGTCTTATCTGCAGACTACTTACCCAAAATCATACAGATTGGTGTAAACAACTCTTATACCTGACAAAATCCGGATGAATGTTAGATGATGCAAAAATGACATTATTAGTGATCTTTCTACTCTTAGATTTATGCATGTAGGTAATGTGATGGCTGGCTAAGATGGACTTCTGCTAAACAGGAAGCCAAAAGAAGGAAAACAACAAAGCAGTTCTCAAGCTGTAGAGGCTGACGACACCACAGGAAATGCTGCTGTCTCCTGAATCATTCTCGGTCTGGATAAAATTGATCTTAAAAAAAAATGACAGCTATTCAGGGATGTTAGATTGGAGTCTAGCATCCATGTGAAAGGCTCCACTTACTTCCCTGTTTCCTTGACATTATTGTCCAACTGAGAACTCCTAGAAAACAAATAAATAGAAGAACCTATTCTCTCAGTATTTTGTCCATTAGTTATGCTGAACTTTGGATATATCCATGATCTATTAATTTTCAGTCTCGAGCTCCTTTATTTATGATTCCATTATAGTACTGGAAGCTTTTCAGTTTAGCTCTGTGTTTCTGTCTTTAGCTTCTGATGATTTTTGGAAACATTTTTTTAATAAGAAAAACTCCAGAATTTCATTGCATTGAATAGCAAAAAAATGTGTTGGATTCCATGTAAAACACTTCTATCCTTTTGGATCAGCATGATTCTCCCTGAAGTCTTTGATTATATGAGTCCATATAACTTGTTTAGAACAAGATAGGATGCATGCAATTTACATAATCAGCTCTGTGTACTAATTAGAGAAGCAACTATTTTCAATATCCTAGAAAAATGATGCCAGACTAACACAAGGATATTGAAAGCATCTGCTTCTCTAATTAGCAGCCGGGGTGCTTATCTCCCATTTTTTTTCCAAGTGTTAATGTGTAAAAGTATTTTATTACAGACAAGATTGGTGTCGTTTTGATCCAGGAATGCCAGAAGTAAGTTATCTCAACTTTCTATTTTCTGTCTATCTATGGCATAGATACTGTCCTTTAAGTATTACAAAGTAAACAAGATATAACTGTTTTTGCCCTGAAGAAGTATATCATACAGAGGCCATATGAAACCGTCGACTATGATGAAAGAAAAATGCGAATGTTGTTGCAAATGTTTTTACAGGAATATTCCAAAAATGGCATCAACCTCTTCCTAAAGATTTTTGATAGAGAATAGAAGGCATTAAAAATGGAAAATCTATCATCCCACTGGTTCCAGGCATCCTCCAAAAAATATTTTTACAAAATTTCCTATTTTAATTTTCTTGAAAGTAAATTTCAGACATTCTGTTAAATCTTTATTCCTTTATTAAAGAAAGGCTTATACTCATCACTTTCTCCCTTTGAAAACATTTCAGTTTACTGTAACTAGATAGCTTCAATGTTATTATTTACTTATTTTTATCAAACTTTTCTCCATGGTCCTAGACATGAATCCCTGAATTATGCATTCCAAATCAAGTCACCTCTTCTTACCCTCATAGGTTCAACTGATGAATATAATTCAGCTGATAAATAGAGACCTTGCATAATGCTATTCCTGTGGTTATATCATTCTTTAAGTCATGCAGTTTAACAGGCACTGCAATTTAATATGCCTGTTTGCCTTTATTGCTATTTAATATTCTGGTCAATCTTGGAATTCAAGAAATAAATTTAATATTTACTCCTGGAGAACTGAAGGAAATGCTCATATTATCAGGTCTAGAACAAAGGGAGAATGTACTCAGAAGTGCCCTCGGAATGTGCACAGCTCTACAGAAAACAATAGATCATGGTCTTATTTTAAGGAAGCCTTTAAGCTGTAGGAAAAAAAAAAGTTGATTCCTATAGTCACCTTAGTGTCCTTCTGGATGAACATTTTCTCCTGCTGTCACCTCCCTAAAAAAGAAGTCTACGTCTTGAGAGAACTAGGCAGTGCTATTTGCTTACAGTTCGGGGCAGAAACTAGTGAGCCCGGGCACCTATTACAACATCTCCTTTTTGGGTAGAATATTATTATTTTCATGTTTCCTAAACATTCTGTTTGTCTCCTCTTTTTTTGTCTTATCTGGACCATAAGCAGGAATCAGAGGAGGCAAGTGCTCTCTGTGTGCTGGAAAATCTTTGCACCACTTTCCTTCTGCCAGGCTGCAATTTTTTATGACCATGATACTAAGAAAGGAGACAGGCTTTTTTCTCTGTAAGGCTTTCTGTTTAATTAAAGACCTATTATGCCTGAGCTAATTCTCTGCTTTTTAAGGACAACTCTGTTCAAAATCAAGGTAATAGGTTATTACAGTTCTGGAGAAGAACATTTGCAGAGAATATTTTTTGCTGGTTAAAATTTTTGTGGAATACCACAAAATACAAAATAGATCACTTAATCTTAGTGGCTATCTTGAACCCTTATTACTAAAATATATATAAATGTATAAGTACTATTCATTTTTGAGTGCTGGCATGTTGTAAAATTCTGTTTTCTTTTCATTTCAGACTGTTGTAAATAAACTGAATCTGTACAGTAGGTTTTTGTCAGACTCTCAGAAAGACAATTTTATTTTATAGCACATCCTAGACTGACAGCCAGAAACTGTTCTGCACCACCTCAGTACAAACAAAATTAGCTTTTCACAATATTTTTGCAGATGTTAAAGGTCATTAATAGAATGAAACCAGATGACTAAAGCAATACATTTGGAATGATTGGGTTTTATTTTTCTCCCTAGCTTAAAGACACAGAGTCCTCTTTTCTTGACTACTTGGCTGCAATTCAAATGTTCTTTTTTTTCCCTGGTATTTAATGGTTTCCAAAATCATAAAAGTGAAAGTAGTGGGATATGTATTTCTTGGCTTATGTAACCTTGCTTGTTTAAAAGATTTGGGATTTTTACAGAGATGAATATAATATTAACTGTTCAAACTACCCATTCCGGGAACAATTGCCCAATCTCTACATTTTGATCAAGGTCACACCTCTGCAACGATCAAAGGAAAGACTGCCAGTATATGCAAAAAATCATGTTGGAAATGCTACCATCTCCAGGAACAAAAAGAAATTCCTATTAGGAATGGAGGTAAATCTATGCTTTTGTTTAAGTGAAAAATGCAAATAATGAATAAAAATCTTTTTTCTTATTGAAGATATATTTCATAATTTGATAGCATGGTTACTATTTTGTAGCTTATCTAGATCATAATGAACAGGCTTATTTGTCTTGTACATTTAAAATATTACAACTATATATACAGTACTATGCATGTCATTAAAAGATATATTGTATTATTTAGACACTTCCAAAATGAACAATAGTTAATTGCTTGTCAAACAATAACAATGTCTTAAATGCTTTTAAAGACAGACTGCCCTTTCCAAAAACTTCCAATATATATGGCATAGTGCAATCAGACCATCGACAAAACTGAGACTCATTAGAACAGTTAGTAAAACTGTTGTTAAGAGAAAGAAGTGGGGCTACACAACCTGTGTGGGAGCAAGATGCTGTCTGGATGTGGTAAAAATGAAACGACAGGAAGAGAACACTAAGAGGTGATGAAGTGAGTTTCTGCGGAGAAGAGAAAGGGTAAAAGGAGGATGTGGTAGAGGGGACAGTGTAGGGCCCAGACGTTGAACGGAAGGAAGCAAGAGAAACCATCCTGCAGGAAAGGAAAACCTCTCTGACGAAGAAGGGAGAGCACAAGATGAGTTAACACAAAGTTTGGGCAAAGACTCAAACACCATGTCCAAGCAAAGAGAGAATAAGGCAGATTTCTGAGATACTGAAGAGAGCAGGAAACAAGAAAGTAGGATGAGCATCAGGATCGTAAATGTATTTGAAGTTGGAGAAAAGAGAAAAGGCAGTCTTGGTTTTGTGTGAAGCAAGGCAAAGAATTTAATTTTAATATGGTCTGTTTGAGACAAGGTTGGGATATCCAGGTTGAAACTTGTGGGATTAGCTAAAAACACATGAGTGAATGAGTTGAGACATAACTGAGCATGGGGAGGTAAATTAGAAAAGCATCAGCTAGGACTACAAAAGTAATATTTAAAGACCCATTACTAGTTAGGTTAGACATAGTGAAGAAAAAGGCGAGATGGCCAAGGCTAAAAATCTTTGAAAGAACACTGAAAATCTGGCTTAAACTCAGCACAGCTCAATACATGAGAAGAAAATGCCTAAGTTGGTAAGCATAAAAATTGAAAAGATAGCCTGGTGACATGGCAAAAGAAAAAAAAAAGAAACTGCATTAATGTTTCACTCTCTTGAGTGCAAAATCTGCAAAATATAAGTTTGCCAAAATTCCCACTGTATTTATGACTAACCAAATACTACAAATATTCTGGCATATGCCATCACCTTGCCAGTGCTGGGTAGTTATTTGGGGTTTTTTTTGGCTTTTTGCTTTACTTTTATTTGAATCTATTGGGAATATTTGTGCAATGTTTTTATCTGACTAGATCTAACAAACAGCTGGGTGCTTTGGCAAATACAACAGGAATGAATAACTGAGGTGGGTAGGGGGAAATCTTTAAAGGTTAATGCAAAATATATTCAGAAGTTCTATGAGCTTTTGAATATCATTGCTCTTTAAAAACTTATGGCATATGAATACTTCCTACAAGAAGCATATCACGAAAAAGAAATCACAAATTAAACCAGTGGGCAATATTCCCCAGCAGATTAGAAGTATGTAGAGAAAGACTCAATAGCTTGTCTTGCTTGTCTCAAATTTTAGGTGAAGAGATGGATATCTATAAATGCAGTCTTACCCCTAGAGTTTTACAAGAATAAAATAATGTGGTCAGCTTCTCTTCCAGCCAAGGAAATTTAGATAGATGAAAACCTCAAACAAAAGCTGTGATGAAAACTTTCATCACAGTACACAAATTGCAGAGGGAATGCCTCTAAATCATTGATATTATTAGCAGCTAAGTAATCTCTGGGGGATTGGATTATAGGAAAAAGAAAAGCAATATTTTTCACAATGGTAAATTGGAAAATAGTAACAGAATGGATTTTCTTTTTATCTGTGTTGAATCTCATGGAAATTGTTTTGTTTAAGTAAGAACACTATCAAATGACCCTAGATTACTAGAATATATCTAAAGGCTTACCTCCAGGAGCCATGCTCTGCTGGTAAGAGTCCTCCTAATCCTTTGTGTCTATACAACACTCTCTGACTAAAAATCTTAAAGCACTTATGCAAGAATCAGCAGTTTAATTTCAGTAGTTCTATCAGAGTTCATATTTTCATGTCTGTTCTCCAGATCAGTTTGGCACTGCATTGAGGTCTCGTATGCAAAAGTCATGGAGCACATAAGGACCTTGAATCTCAGGTTCTTCCCCGGACTAATAAATAACAGCCTATCTATAAAGTGCCCTCTCAGCAACAAGCCTGCCTAACTCAGTGCTAAGAGTGAGCAACAGGTTTAACTAAAATCATGGCTGTTTATTTTTGTTTTCTCTTTACTTTGCATTGCGATGGTAAGTCAGCCATTGTTTTGGCATCCATTGTTTTAACAGAATATACAGCTTAGGATAGGCAGCCCTATCATTTTAAAAGGCATTGCATAAACCCTTCTGCTATAATTTCTATTAAAATGTTTTCAATTTTCATTAAATATTAATATTTTTACGATAGATTTCCATTCAATTTTAAATGGGATATATCTGTAGTAACTTAAAGTGTTAACTTTAGGCAAATGTTGACTTGTTAAGTATCTTCTTCAGCTGCAAAATAATAATTCATGAATGTCCCAAAAAGCAAGCAATTTAAATATTATTCTTTGAGTATGTGAACAGGATTTCTACAATCAATTATGTAATAAAGTAAACATACTCAGAAACTATTGGAAGGCAGACAGGCTTCATTAAACTCATTTTAAATGATACACAAAGGTACTGTATATCATTTCCCTCTATATTTAGATATACATTCAGTCACAGTATGTACATACTGCTTTTCTTTTAACATTTAGGGTTATTTTACTATCAAATTAATCTAACACAACAAACTCATGCTGCAAAGCACCATGGAAAGGGAGTATTTACATAGGCTAATGACTTCCAATTAAGAAACATGCAAGTAATTGAGAGAAAGCAAAATTAATATGTTAATAACCTGACAATTACAAGGAATACTGTTTTATGCAAGACTGCAAATATAACTGCACACACAAAGTCTATTTGAGTACAAGGGTAGCTATGCAAAATACGCAGATTGTCACCTACTATATCCCTTGACAGCACTTCTTGTTGTAGGACTAAAATCTTTTTAAATTCAAGGTGCAGCCCAGATGGGGGTTGGTGATGGAGGCAGGACAAGAGTCAGGAAATTCATCATTATGGTGATCTTTCAGAGCTTGCTCTTTGGCATAAGAAAGCAGTGGACTGAAGATGTTTTTATGACTTGTTACACTAAGAGAAGCTAAGAAGAGCAAGGATTCTTTTTTTTCACAGAAAAAATTTCTTTCTTTCAGAACATCAACATTTCATAATTTGATTTCAATTGAAATTGTGATGAACAGGGGAGATTTTAAAATGTCCGATTATAAAGTCATTCTGAAAACAAACTCTGTCTGGAAAAGTCAAAATGTTTCCTTTATAAAAGTAGAAATTTGTTTTAATAATGTCAAGACCTTAAGTTTTTTTTTGTGAAAAAGTAGTATTTTACTACCGCTATAATGTAATACCACAGATGATTATTTAACCAGTAATGTCTAGAGTACATAAGTCAAACATTCTTAATCTCTCTTGAAGGAAAGTTTTCTGTGCTTTTTCAACAAAACAAGTGAATTCCTTAAAAGTGAAAAAGCAACCAACTCGTCCTCTCCTCTGCTCTCCTTCCCATCAAGAATTTCTTTAGCTGAAGGAAGCACAGTGAAACATCTTTCTCGGCACAAACCACTTTCCACCAGAACAATTCTATTGACTCTTTGCTTTTTCTTTCCTATCTTACAGTTGCAGTTATCTGCATGAGCTCCAGCTCTTCCCTGCAAACACTGAGGCAGGGTCAGGAAAACCTCAGGTCCACATTGATACATAATAGTTACTAAGAGGGCTGTAGCATGTTTGTTTAAAGATGTGCCTCTCACCATGTCCAGCATACATCACTGATTGCATACTACGAGTAGTCCAAAAATTAAGGCAACTTTGCTGCTATGGGTAGGACTGAACCAAAAACCAAAAACCAACCAAAAAAAAAATGTGGAGCAAGAACATTGTTTTTATTTCTTTTTTTCCTACTGCCTCTGTTATTCTGATTTAACCTCTGAAGTTTGTATTAGTGGCACTGTTGATTCTTATAGTCTTTGTGCATATTTAGGACTTTATTGCTACACTGGTTGAGACATTTATACTGCTAAACTCTATTCCTGCATCATATTTTATCTGCTAGAAAATAGCTTTTAACCTTACAGTAAACACAAGCCATTCCCTCAGCAGGTCATTTCGAAAGCTCTCCTTAATGATAGTACTAATGATACAGAAATAGAATAGAATCTCATTTTACATATCACCTTTCACACTTCAGTGTGTATTTTCAATAGCTGCCGACAACGGCAGTGGTGGCTGTATGTAACTGACATTTCAGTCAGCTGGCACCATAGGTTGAATAGCATCTTAGAAGTTAAGACTTTTCATTTTAAACCCAGAAAAATTTGTATTGCACAGCAGTTCAAGAATTCTGGTGCATATTTAGGTAGATACCAGAGATAGATGTCTTTCCTACCAAACTGTCCTTAAAACTCCTATGGAGGTTTTTATATTAGACATGGAGAAAGCCAAAGGAATAAAAGAAATAAAGTAATATACAGTCTTATATTCTTAAAGACTATAGTACTGTAATGTAATCATGGAACTGCATAACATTCAGATTTGATGAGTGCTTGCAATGATACCCCTGGCAACCCCCTCTGATAGATGCAAAAGACAATATTAGATGATATCAGCACCTTTGCTTTTCAAGGAACTGGTGGCATTGCTTAAAGATCTGGTCAGTGAAAAACAAACCTGACCTCAATTAGTGGAACAGTCTTCAAAAGGCTGGAGTTCTGGTTTGATTCAGACAAGCTTATCCAAAGCTTATCCAATATTCACACTTGCAAAACTGAGCTGGAAATTATACAAGAGCATGCTTTATGAAGATATTTAAGGTACTGTTTTTTCCAAATTAAATTACTGCAAACATAGTCTCTTGCACTGAGTTTTTATACTTTTACTCTGTTTAGGACAAAACATTTGAAATGCTATATGAATGACTAATTTTAACTATCCAAAAGCTACTTGCATCTGGTCAGGAAACAAACCATACATCCCATGAATCTGGTCAAAATTAACCAGCACATTAGGATAATAAAGCTCACATGTGATGAAAATCAATGTAGGGAGCAAGAAAGTCTCATAAAAAAATTAATAGATATTTTATGTTTGCTAATAAATGTGAGAAAACTCCATAGCCTGTTGTTATCCTTTTGTGAACAAATGCAAAAAATGTGAATACAGAAAGTCGTGAAATATTTGTCCAGTTAGATAAGAGGGTTTGGTTTGATGTTTAAGTCTGCTGAGTCAGGAAACTTCATCCCTAATCACATCTATGCCCCAGTTTACAGCTCTTCTGAGGATTTATTTTCACTGTAGCTTCTGACCATGACTCAGGTAGGTCCAGGTACCTTGAGTGCAGACACTACACTCATGTCACATCATCATGGGAATCACTCATGTTATAGCAGGCAACAAACGTGGGGCTTTGAACAAATCCTCGGTAGCCAAAGTTGATGCTCCTGTGGCTACTGCAACCAACCTTGCCTAGAGTATAAACCTCTCCCACGTAGCCAGATGATATTGAATAAGTCTTGAAGTCCATATAAACAAACTCCTGGCTGTCGTGTGGCATATTGGTTTAGGCTTGTGTAGACTTGATTGTTTGTTAGACTTTTCATCAGGCACTTGGACTTTTTTGAAATTTCAGAAAGGTTTGATGCAGAATTCTCTGAAGCCAGGGGGAGCATTTCTAGAGATACATGGTGTCTTTGCTGTAAGAGCTCTGAGGAAATAGCCAGTTTTGTCAGCAGCTTGTATTGTACCTTGAGGCAGGTTTCTGCATGGTGCAGGTTCACTAATCCTTTTTTCCCTTTTAATTGTAACCCAGGGTGATTCAATTTTTAAAAGGAAAACATTGACACATTTTTTAGCTATTGGGATATTTCTATTATATATTAGAAATGGGTCACTCTGCAAAAGGCTTAACTGATCTCAGTGGAGATATCATTATGTTTGTTCCTGTTAAAAATTTTCTTCATCTCTTTCTTTGCTCTTTCCCTCCCTATGGCATTCAAACTTTATTTTATCCCCTTCCCAATTCTTTCTGTGTCACTTTTCCACCTATATCATTCTGATTTCTTCATTTTTTTCAGTCTTAAGCAGAATATGAACTCTACAAAGTGTAATGTTTTGTTCAAACTCACAGCATTCAATCACTTGATGAACTTGGGCAATTTTGCCCAGGCATCAGCTGATAAAGCAAGTCTGCTGCTGTTGGTGAGCGTTGAATGAGGTCTTTGAAGACTGAGTAAAACTGCACAACACAACAAGCCCACATCCTGTGCCTCTGACCCCTTTATAAGCTGTGAGAGGAGGTTACACAAGCAATTGAAACCAGAGTCCTCTAAGCATAGGGCTGTAAGTAGTTTTGTTCTCAACATTTTTAGGAAAAATGAGGCTGCATTTCCAAAGTTTTATCATTGATACACATCTGAATGGAAAATCTGGAATCAAAAGGATGGTATCTTGGTTCAGCATTTATGTTTGTGTCCATGGAGCGGCTTACTGGAGTGGGAAAGTAGATATGCATGGAGCTTAACAGGCAGACAGGAGAGAAACAACATGAACCAAAGGATTTGCAATCTGTAGACCACTTGTGTGATTAGAGATGGTTGAGGAAATCTCTACAGCCATGTGGAGTTTTCTGGTGCCAGCTGTGCTGCATACAGAGCACAGACATTTGATTTCAGGGTCTGAAACGCAGAAGGCAACACATAAATGGAAGATGGATGCCACTAAATGTAGCAATAATATAAGCTTGTAAGTCTGAGTAAACACTGAACCAGGTATCAGACATATGCAAGGTTGTTGGAGAACACAGGACCACACTCATTAGCTGTAACGTTTTCATTTCTTAGATTATTTCCTTAATTGTTTTTAAAATAGTCTCATAATTCTTTTCTTTATTTCCCACTTAAAAGCAAGCTGAATGAAAGTATGGTGATGTGTGGGTGGAGAGTGGGGGCTGGCAGATTATGTTCAGCATCCTCCACTTTCCCTTATTAGTTTAGTCAGACACATTAGTTCACATTATGAGAAACAGATGAGAAACTACTAAAACATATATTATGAGAAACATTAGGAGAAGCTGCTAAGCATACATCTAAATAATGTTAAACCAACAACAACTCCAGCTGAGGGCCAGCTGACTCACCAAGCTCTGTAAATCTGTTCTTCACAGTATCAGCACAGTATGCATATTACCACTAACTATTGGACAGGTTGTGTTGTAATGCTGAGTAATCATTGCATAAACTCTGTCTATGAAGATGAACAGGAGTAAAACAGAGGCAGAGGCATTTCAGTGAAAGGAATTAATGACTCCACCTGCATTGTCTATGTTGCTTGTCTTTCAGAATAATATACAGCCTTCACACACTGCAGATAATTTATAGGTGCATTGCATCGTATTTCCAAGTTTTCCTTTTTTTCATTTTTTTTTATTATGCTACACTAAGGCCAACTTACATTCTGTGCATGACAGTCAGCTAAAATGTTTCACACATAATGAAGCTCTAAGAAGATAAGAATGGGATTATTTCACAGAATCGTTTCCAGAAAATTTTCTATGGCTAGATTGAACTTTTAGAATAGATGTTGCTTGTATGACTCACCTTTGTTTTGAGATGACCTGAGGAAGTTATTCAACTCTTCAAATATTTGACTATTTGATTAGCAGGAGTTGATAATCAGTTCTAAGCAGAATGGCAAATGCAGTTGGTGTGAGATGAGGTCACTCCATATCACCCAGAATAATTTTTTCCAATATTTGATAAAGCCTTTTGTAACATTAGAATTCAGCATCTCCATCATTTCCAATTCTTTCTGCAAGGAATATGGTAACCTATATATATGATTATATAGTAAATTTTGCAAATCTTTTAAAGAGGATGACTGAGATCTGTGTGCAATGCTGCAAGTAACAAGACACATCATTATCTCTCTTCACACAGGTATCAATGTCAACAAAGGGTTTTCTAGGAAATTGTTTTGTCTATTGTAATATATTCAAATACCTTTCACGTTTAGCATTTCAAAAAAAAACTCACCAATTACATATTTTTATCTTTTTTTTGTTTTTAGTAGAACACTTAAGGTAAAGATTTGACTTCATTTGACCCTGTGAGATACTTTGGAAATATCAATAATTATATGATTATGAACCATTGCTAACAAAGACTAAAATATTGCATATGATATTAAATTTTCCTTGTAAAGCAAAAATAAATATAAATATGACAAATGTATTGCCTGTGGTAGCAAATACCAAGTTTTTAATAATTACTAAAGAGAGACAAATCATTCCTAATAAATAATGTACACGGTGCAGTAGAAAAGTCCCTTAACAGGATGGTAATAATTTTGAGTGTGTGTTTGTGTGAGCAGACAGATAACTCCGTTTTAAAGCAACTAGAATTTCGGAAACAATGCAGGGTCACCATTCTCTTGCTTTTGGCTCTCTCCCCTTTAAGTCCATCTGGCTGTGTCCCTGCACATGGCACCTCACCAGCTCATGTGCCTGCCAGTGCTTACCTTTGTTAGGCTTTGTGGCACTCTCCCATCTGTCTGTCTTCTGTATTATCCCCTCCTGCAAACTCTTTAATTGTTGCCATGCAGTACCTTTATTTCACATCCCTTTTCTCTTATGAGCTTCCTGCTCTCTGCTTGCCATTGTTAGAATAATTCTCTTTTCTACTATAGGAGGAAAGCTTTTGTTTCCAGCCCATACAGTAGAATCTAGACTGTTATATAGTGGTTCCATAGATTTAAGCTATATAGCATTCCAAAACACAAAATGTTAAAACAAATAGCATAAATTGACTATAATTGCAACACATTAACTATGGAGTCCTCTGCATCCAGTTCTTTCCATTTTTTCTCAGACTCTTTAACTTCCTTGATCTCCCTACATGAAGGGATAATGAAATACATTTATTTTCTCTTTCTTAATTAAGGCTCATAAAGAGAAGAGGAGATTAAGAGAAGAGGAGACTAAGAGGGGACCTTATTAACATGTATAAATACATGAAGGGGGACTGTAGAGAAGAGGGGGCCAAGCT
Organism: Nothura maculosa; assembly: GCA_032353885.1. Classification (NCBI taxonomy): domain Eukaryota; kingdom Metazoa; phylum Chordata; class Aves; order Tinamiformes; family Tinamidae; genus Nothura; species Nothura maculosa. The sequence goes on from JAUBOD010000805.1 coordinate 2,174,221, forward strand.
TTTTTCGGTGGTGGCCAGTGATAGGACAAGGGGTAATGGGTGTAAGCTGAAGCACAGGAG
>JAUBOD010000805.1:2183874-2197631 GCA_032353885.1 Nothura maculosa
TTTCAGCTCTTCCTTTTACAGTATTTTCACAAACTGTAAATTTTAAGTTGGAATGAAATGGCCAGGTGAGTGAGCAGAAATAAATGCTTTACATTTGATGCCTGTGATGCAATTGGAATAGTGAGTGAGTAGCTGAGGAAGTGTAATGTGGGAAAAACACTTGTTTATTTATTGGAGACATAAACTCTGGGTCGAGTCCAGATTTCAACTAGGACACTTAGTATGTGTAGGTCTGGATGTACTTAGCTGGCCTTAATTACATTATTTTTTCCTGTGAAATCTAAATAAGGCTCTTAAGAGTTTAGTTTCCAGTAATAAAGTGCCATTCATGTGTGTAATTTATTACTAAGTACATTAATATTTATAGACAGAGCTGAAATTCTTAACCAACATTAGAGAATTTTCTCAGTCAAGAAAATCATCTTTGGTCCAACTTATTTAGCAAGTGAGGAACTGTCTAATAGAAACCTTTTGCATGATTGCTGTAGGTCAAGCTAAGCTAATAGAAAAATAAAATGAGTCTGAGTTTTACTACATTTACTACATCTCTTTTGTAAACTTCTTGGCTCTGATATCTAGCATAATGTTTCAAAACAAATCCAAGTCAGAATGTAACTCTTGGAATCCTAATATGTTTTGTAACTTAGAATTATCTTAATGTTCTGATCTTAAAATTTATTAGGGCTAATTCACCCACGTTATCTCTCTACTGAGGCTGGGATGAATTTAGCTGAATATTTTCTTTGTAAAGATTGCAACTATGACTTTTCTATATAACTAAGTCATGATGTGTCAGTTTCCTTGCAATCTCCAAGTTGTTGTGTGAATCACAATGGTCCTTATGGACCAGTCTGGTGACTAAGGAGAGACAGCTTATAAGCGGACATTTGCTTTTGCATCTCCAATCTACTGGTCAGCATAATTGTGCACATGCATATTGTATCGGTTTGGGGAGTAGAAGTGACCTTATACATACTTACCAAGATTTCTATACATTAATAAGAGAATTGAAGTTATCTTCTGAGAAAATGTCAACTGTCTCTAAAACCTGAAAAACAATAGAGGCAGCATGAGGTTGCAAATTTCTCTTGCCATTAAAATGATTGTGTCTTTGAATTCATTAAGATAATATTTTATTTTACATATGATTCTGGAAGTCTTTTTGTACGAACACAGAATGAACAAAGTTCCAGTGTTCCACATTATCAAAGTAATATCTCATGTATCCCATTCAGTTGTATTCCGTATATATAGATATTGCAATGTTCTTTTTCCAGCTTGAGTCATTGCTATGGCTTTTAATTTAACAATGCTTATCATTGAAGATGTACTCTAAATCTCTGAGTCATAACTGTTATAAAATGGTAAGTTTAAAAGTTATAATTGAAAATCCAAATAAGCCACAGTTAATGTGGATGACCTGATTTGTGCTGATTGCCATGGGGAAGAGTCTGTGGATAAGCACTCATGGTTTCTAAGTAACTGCTAGAAGTGCTTGTCACTGTAAGGAAAGATAGAGGCTTTCATGTTGCAAAAGTGACCCTCTTACCATTAGACTTCTTCAGCTTCCTTTAAGTGCCCTAGCTGTGTTTGTATAAACATCTGGACTAAAGAAAGCTGGCTCCACCCTACAGACAGACAGATCATGTGGCCATAGAACTGAGAAAGCAAGAAAGAAAATAAACCAAGTGGCCAAGAAAAACAAACCAGAGCTATTTAAACATCGGAAAAAAAAGCATTATACAGTATTTTATACCAAATGTTGCAAAATTCATATCTCTTTTCAAATAAACACATGTTGTTTATCCAATTCATCAACCAGCCAACAAAACTGCAAGCTGATATTCTCTCAAAAGGTGTCCTCAAAGAGACACTAAGCCCATTATACTGAAAACACACCTCTGCCATGCTGTTGCCATCTGCTAGGAAAATAAATGTCTTTCATCCCCTTCTTCTCTTGTCTTCACCCTTTAACCGTTACCTAACTCAAATCAACCCTCAGCACCTTAGGACGTGGCCTGAGGTCTAGTATTCATATCACTTTGCTCATTCAGGCTAATCAAGGAAGATTCATTTGAGTCATGACATTAAGGTAGGCCAGCCTGATCCTACTCAGTCTGTGCAGGAAGAAGTGGAGAATTTCCTCTGAACAGCCCATCAGAGTGGAAGAGTGTTTCATGTAGTGAGCACAGTCCATGAGAGTACAGGTAACTTGTGAATCCAAGGACGGCTGCCTATAGGGAAATGCTATGCTTAAGTGGGTGCCAGCGAGTGAAAACAGTGTGTCAGAGTAGGAGAGATTTATGAATATGACATGAGTATCACAGCAAACATGGGTGTGTGAGAAATTATTTAGTATTCAGGAGATACCCAATCAACAGAGCTATGTGAAAACATGCAGAAGAGTATTTCTAATATCTTACAACAAAGAATCCAATCCATTCACATGAGTAGAAGTCTACAGAGTCGCTAAATTCAGATGCAAGTCTTTAATTATCTCTATGTTTCCTAGAAAGGATAACTAACAGTATGATGAGCAAATGGGATGAGGGGAATAGTAGCTGTGTTTGCCTGTTGCGCAGAAAACTGTGACTTAATCATGTGCTATGGAGGAAGCGGAGCTGGAAATCACCAGGTCTCTGTTTGCATGCAGAGCTGCAAAGGAGAATGTGGGAGACCAGCTGAGAGTATGAGAGGCAGGACTGTGGGGATTTTGTGTGGAGGGCATCGAACAGAGAGAGTCAGTAGGTGGGAGATTACTGGAGAGAGATGGAAAGAAAGAAATATTTTATTCTTTATGAGAATAAAACTGAAGGGAAATAGTGTGAAGCAGGATGGAAAATGTACAGTCATGTTATTAGCAGCAAGGAAAGGAGCTATAGAAATATAAAGAGAAAGATGATTCAATTAAAAGGTCATGTACAGTAGCAAGTTTTATATAAATATTTCCTAGAAGGCACTTGATCTTAGTATGTTAAGCTAAGTAAACTTCTGGAAAGGTAATAGAAGGCAAGAAATGTGAGGAGAAAGGGGCTAAAGGACAGTTGCCGCTGGCTGCAGTTTGCCCAGGGCTGGCCCCAAGTATAAAGTAGCATTTGCATTAGATAGTGAGTTGTGAGAGGACTGATCTGATCTAATCATTATTTTAGCCTTTGGCTCTTATATTCAAGACCTGTCATGTCTTTTGAAATGTATTTACAGCTTCTGACACACATTCTGTCATTGTTACAGGGCTTACAGTAATAAGGATAATTCTGATCCAGGCCCTTGTTGCTAATGATAATGAATGCCAATACATGGGCATCCTATCCAATCATCTTATTAAAAGTGTCTGTACTAAAAAGTGATTTATAATGACTTTGTGTAGTATGAATTTTTTTCATGGCACTGTTAGAGTCTTTTTACTCTTTGAGTGAACTGTAGTCATTATGATATCACAAAAACTTTGATTTCTGTTCTCTTCACTAAGGCTCCATGCTGTATCCCATTTTCCCCAGTCCCTGTCATTATTCATCAGCTCAATAAATGGCACTGATCCGAAAGCCATTGATCAGAATCTTCAGGTAAAATGACAGAGGGGCAGAAAAATAAACAAAAAGAAATAAATTAAGAAAACACAAAGCAAAACAAGCCCTTGGACTTTCTTTAAATTAGCATGTTAAGCTGTTACATTTTAAAGACTTGCTGCTTTTTATTTTAATAAGATTTTACATGTAGGAATGACAAAGTCATTTAGCAACTTATCAAATAATATTTAAGAAAGTCTGAGGCTGCTTATTTAAGATAGAATCATTTTTTCCCCATAGATCTCCCTTTCCTTCTTTCTTACATTCTTGCTCTCTTTCTCAGTCTGATTGCTTGGCTATCATAATAGATACAACAATACTAAATGCTTTTTTCCTAACATAATATATCCTGACAAAGAAGATACTTAGTCTTTTATTCTAGTAAAGTGTCTTCCTTCAATGTTCATACACCTGCATGTAACATCACAGGCCAGCAGACTGTATGATCCGTTAGAATTACAAGCTGAACTGCAGCACTTAAACTTTATTTGAAAAGCAGTGAAATTGTTTTAAGTGAATACATAAAAGTAGGGGGAGGACAACTAATCAGTATATTGTTATTTTGACACATTTCGTTGCCTCTTAGAAAATGCATTCATAATTTTCTGTTTGACGTGATCTCAGCATCCAGTAAAAAGCTGAGAATTTTTCATCCTACTGACAGGACTCCATTAATAAAACAACAATCTTTTGTGTGTAGTAATCTTTAATCTTATTTTGTCACACACTTCTCAGTAGCATTTCCACTCGTTTTACGGTATAATTTATGGCACTGAAACAACTCTCTGCCCCGAAAAAGGTCAGTCTGTCAAGGTTTACTTGTCTTTGAAGAAAAGTAATAGAGCATTATTTATGAAGCTAAGAATACGCTTCAATACTTTAATCAATCAGAAAGATACTTGCATTATTGTATCTTTGCCAAAACATACCATGAGCAAAGGATACATCAACCTTGCATTCTCTTTTATGTTGCAAAAAGCCTTTTACCTTTTATGTCTCCTTCTCCTTTTGTGTTTACTACAGTATGAAAATAACAAGGCTGATGATGTCTGATATCTGGGAACAATTTGTAAATTGTGAGAACAGGGATTGATCTTATACAAAGATTAGAGAGTCACTGGACAGAATAGCTATCACTATCCATTGTTCTCATCACAATAAAATTCATTTGATAAAATATTGTGGTGTTGGGTCATGTAATTTAAAATAATGCTTCTGGAAATAAAATTGCAAAAGAATAAAGGATGTAGCTCAAAATGATAGGTATAAGATATAACCACATTTGGTACCCGTATGTTTTAGCCATTATCATAAGAAACTAGAACATGTGGTGTGGGGAAACAAATTGGTAGTTCATTAGAGAAAACAGTCACACTTTAAGTATTGCACATAAGGATTTAATTTAGGTTTAGTAAGCCTGCTTTATGTGCATGAAATGCCAATACATTATTTAAACAGCCTTACTCATGTTTAATAAGTGTGTAATAAGATACATATTATTGATTAATTTTTAGACATTGGCAACTATTTTTGTTTGTCTCTATCTGACATGGAATATCTATCACAACTAGGACAACTTACTGCTCTAAATTTGTAGTCTGTTTTCTTCCCAGGACCACCTTACTCACTTGTCACCTATGTTCAAGTAAGTAATATTTGAAGTCCCCCTACAATATATTTTTATTATACCATTAGGTTTACTCCTAAGAGCTCTGTTCTGAACATGGACACTACCTACCACCTAATTCCCTAAATTCTAGTCCACACTAGAATGATCAAAACCTGAATCCTGCCTGAATCCTCTAAAGAAGTCAAAGAGCTTAGATGTATCTACTACAAGTAAGTTCATTTGCTGTCTTGATGAGGGCCATCATGGAGACCTCTTTTGGAAGTTTGTATCTGAGCGCTAATAAGGGAAGTAAAAGTACTAAGACTAGATCCCAGACAGATGGAAAATGTCTGTAATGTTGTTGTGATTATTTTCTGGCATTTCTAGTACTTCTATATCCCAAGAAGAAAACTAGGAGAAAATGTGCCCTTGTAGATGGATTGTCTAACATCTCTCCTAACAAACTTATCAAACACTCACCAAACAGAAAGCTTCTCTACTTGGCAGATATGTAGATTCCCAAGGTGAGCAGATGATTCTCTCAGTCAGTGGACAGAATATCTAATTTAACTGAACTCTGTTCTCTATTGGTTTTCTGGGTGGGGGGCATAAGAATGGCAGATTCTGAATGTGCCATCAAGATCAACCTCTCAGCTGACTATTCAATAGATATGTAACTCAGAAGGGTCCACTGAACACTTGCTCTGTATCACAAATGCAGTGTGCCACAGGCAAAGAGTGAGAGATGTAGGACTTCACACTGATACTGAAAGCCTTGTGTTAGCAGGGAATTTGTTAAATCGGTTCCTCAGAAGATCATGGGGAATAGACTGCAAACCACTGAACAGGTTCAAATAACACAACTAATTATAACTCCTTTACCTGCTCCTGAGCAGTCTAATATGGGGATAAAATTCCTTCTAAGCCCTGCCAGACCATTGACTTAAACCTCAACCCATAAACAAAATAATATCTGGAAATGGCTGGTGACTGAATACCTCTGAGTAATTCCTACAACTGTGAGGCGTCTCTGAAGGCGGAAAGTAGAACTGGCCCGTTTGCTTTTTCCCCAAAAGGTAATCATGAATTAGCCACATAAAGCCACATAAAAGTTCAGTTTTATCCCCACAAGCAGACTGATGTGAGCCCTGAAACATGGCATTAACATGCAATAGATAAAATACAAATAAATGATGGTTGCCTTTCAAAAGCCTGTCTCTATCCATGTAAGAACAATTTAAGAAAACTAAGTAGCACTTCTAGGTCGAGGTGAATTGATATTTTGGTAACATAGAACCTCATCAGATGAGATCTTTACATTTGATTGATCTGTCTGTCTTCCTCTGGAAGTGAAGAAAGATTTACCTATCTTAATTTAGTTAAAATATTTTTTAATATTTATCATAAATAATGAACTCCTTTGATGTTATGTCCTTGTGACGCATTTATGTGAAGAATCATAGAACCACAGAATCATAGAATGCTTAAGGTTGGAAGAGACCTCAGAGGTCATCTAGTCCAACCTCCCTGCTCCAGCAGTGTCACCTAGAGCACCTGGCACAGGACTGCGTCTAAGTGGATTTTAAAGATCTCCAAAGAAGGAAACTCCACAACCTCTCTGGGCAGACTGTTCCAGTGCTCTGTCACCCTCATAGTGAAGAAATGTTTTCTTAAGTTCCTGTGGAACTTTTGGTGCTTCAGTTTGTGGTCATTTTCTCTAGTGCTATCACTGGCTACCACTGAAAAGAGGCTGGACCCCTCCTCCTCACTGCCTCTCTTGAGGTATTTATAGACACTGATCAGATTCCCCCTCAGTCTTCTCTTCTTCAGACTGAACAGGCCCAGCTCTCTCAGCCTTTGCTCGTACAGCAGTTCTTCCAGGTCCCTGATCATCCTGGTAGCCCTGCGCTGGACTCTCTCCAGCAGCTCCACATACCTCCTGTACCTGGGAGCCCAGAACTGGACACAGTCTCCAAGTGTGGCCCCACCAGGGCTGTGTCAAGGGGGACGATCACCTCTCTTGACTTGCTGGAGATGCTCTTCTTAATGCACCCCAGGATCCCATTGGCCTTCTTGGCCGCCGGAGCACCCTTCTGCCTCATAGTCAGCTTTTCATCCACCACGACATCCAGGTCCCTCTTGACAGAGCTGCTCTCCAGCAGGTCAACCCCCAGTCTGTACTGATGTCCAGGCTTATTCCTCACCAAAAAGAAAGCAATACTATTGTCTTGCAAAGATGGATGGTATATAAGTATATACACATATATATTTGTGCTATATATGTGTGTGTATATACATATATAAGTTAACTTGTGTAATACAGGAAAAATGGAACAGCAATAGTGATTTTCACAGCTGTGAAAATCATTTGCATGATTGTGAACACATGATAATTATGATATATGAAAAGGATCATATTAATTGTATAGGTATTCAAGGTATTTAAAGTGTCCAAATATTAGTATACCTAAACTAAGATAATTTCTGTTAACGCTTATAGAACTGTAAAGCAAAAGGATTTTATTTAAAATTACAATTTGTAAAATCAGGACTGATATGAATGATGATGAATATTAGTAGTCTAATAAAAAGATGTTAATAGAGAATTAAAAATGTGACATGTTTTGCAAGCATTCCTCCTCTACACAGCATTGGCATGCAGAGAGCAGTAAAACAGTGACCAGATTGCACATTGGGGCTTCATATGTGCAGATATGTAGTTGGTTTTAAAATATTAGCCACGACTGAAAGGGACCTTTCAGCTGAAGGCAAAACTGCATTAAAATGATTTGGTATAATGAGGGCTAAATTGCTCAATGCTTTTCAAAAACAGTCTCTAAAGAGAGACTGTTGCATCTCAAGCAGTTGTGGCATGGGGCTGAAATACCACAGGCTGTTCCTGCACCAGTGCCGAGCGACTGGGAACTAGCTCTTCTGATAATCCCTCCACAAGCCAAAGCCTTCCTGAAATAGGTGGAGAGCTTCCAGTAACTCAAATGGACATTGGAACAAAATCCCAGAATATGGCACCTATCTTTCACATACAAATGGAAATTTAAAAAACAAGAAGGGATTTACAAATTTTAAAGATTATTTCAGGTTTGCCTTTATATTTGTATGTCTTCCAATGCACAATTTCAATATTGAAGAGTATGTCTTTATGAAGAATTACCAAGTTTTAATTTTCATTGACTATTTCTATTCCTTTCCCATTCCAATTTCCTTTCTTACTTTAAGACCTAGTCTGTAGCTGTGGTTCAGATCAGCACCGTGTGTTAAACCATTTTCATTACAACTTTTATCCTTCCTGTCCACCTCTTTTCTATTATGTACTGAAGTGAATTTTTCTAAGTAAAACCAGGCATTTTGAGAGGAGAAATTATTACCTTCTGCAAAGATGTGTTGGATTTTTTTTTCTTCTTTTGTGCTTGCTGTTTAAGAAAAATATACCAAGAGAATATGAAAAAGAAATAAAAGTGTGAATGACAGAAGCAAGAGCTGCATTCTGAGTGATAAAGATAGTAACAAGAATGGGTTTGTTGGTTTATACTGTTTCCCATTCTTGATACAATCATTGTCTCAAGAACAGATTCATATTCTGCATCATTTTCTGTTACCTTTATAGTCTTTCTTACGAGAATGAGGAATGAAAATTTTAATGCCTCATATATTCTGTGAATTACTGTAGACGACTATGCTGTACTACTTTGATCTTTCCTATATTCGGTGGTTTGATTGGGTCGTGATGTGAATGGAAAGCAGCACAAAACAAATCACTTTCTGAGAGAACAATTGCAATGCGAATAGGTGCAGAAAGAAAAGGTACCAGTTCAGTCGGTTTCATTATGCAATAGATTGGGTAGAAACAGAGTTCAAATATCTGCTCTTAGAAGTACTAGAGATTATCTCAATTTTTGGGTTAACCAACCTATCAATTCCTAGCAAAAATTTTGATTGGGTGCTCATAATCTGAATATAACTGTCTAGACTCAGATCCAGCATTGCTTTATCAAAGTTCAGCAGTGTTATACCGCAGAAGGGATGGGAAAATGAAGAAAGGCGTAAAGGAAATAAAAGATTAAAAAGAAATTAAAGCAGTTGGAGAATTAAATATGTCTTAACTGCCTTAAGCACTCTGTGTCACCTGTAGTTATAGCTACAAACAACTGATTTGGCAAGAGAGAATAGGGTGGGGCAAGGTGTAAAGCAGCAAAAAGGAAAGAGCGGATGCCCCAGGGGCAGATCCATCCTTGTGGCTAAGGATTTCCCAATCTGACAACTGGTGCTGTTGCTCCACCTTACCTGGTCCATAAATGGACTGAAGATAGCACTTGTCATGCCTGACAGTGAGCCTTGGATGTATAACAGCTTCTGCAACAGACCTCACAGGCAACTTCTTACAATTGCCCCTTGCTATCGCAAATATTATGTAGTTTTAGTACAGGAAAATGAGCCAGGCTGCAATGCATTTGCTAAACTTCATGGCCAGCTCTTTGCAGTGGGGATGAACACAGTGAAACTTGCTGTTTTCAGCTTGCTTGGTGCAATGGAAAAAAGGAAAGTCAAACAAAAAAAGAAAAAAAAACACACCAAAAAAGGACAAACAACTTGCTATTACTAACCATATTCATGATCAGAGTTAGCTGTTTTAAAATGGAATTGAAATACAGATTGTATAAAAACAAGCTTTCCCCTGAGTCTGAAGCTAGCAGATAGTTGTGCTAGGTTTTCAGATGTGGCACTTACAGCATCTGTATGACTATATTCTACCTGTGAAAAATAAGTTTTTTCAATATTAATTGCAGAATAAGTATTTCTGTGCATGTATCTCCTGTCTCTGTATACTCATTTCCCCAGCCAGTGGGATTACATGAATATATTTTAAAGATAAAAAATTTGCATTGTATTAAGAAAAGCTATAACTTATGACATACAACAGTTAGGGTTCTGGAAATATTTTTTAAAATTCTTTAAATATCCACTCCACTCCTTAGATTTTAGCATATAACAACAGATCAGCATTGCATCAAAATTCAGAATGTATCTCTGGTAGTCTTGATCACAGAATTACAGAATTACAGAATGGCTGAGGTTGGAAGGGACCTCTAGAGATCATCTAGGCCAACCTTCCTGCTCCAGCAGGGGCACCCAGAACACAGGGCACAGGGTGGCATCCAGGCGGGTTTTGAAGACCTCCAGAGAAGGAGACTCCACAGCCTCACTTGGCAGCTTGTTCCAGGGCTTGATCACCCTCATCGTAAATAAGTTTTTCCTCATATGGAGATAGAACTTCCTGTGTTGCAACTTACATCCATATTTTTAGAGGGTATCTTATAATTGTTCTCACAGACTGGATTTGCTAATCAATGAGAAGGAATATAATGAAATATGTCTGCTTCTCCATGAGCAGTGAGGTTACCACAACTCCCATGAAACCACAGCATCATATTGATTCATCTCTCCTCAACCATGTACATAGACTTCAATAACGAAGAGAAGATTTCAGTTTTACTTTCAATAGTAAAAGAGATTATTTCTTGACAATGGTGATTGCATATAACAAATACTATCATCTCCATGATTCTCTAATTCAAGACTGAGAAACAAATGTCTATGTTAATGCACTGGACTGCAATATACCGTCTAATATGCTGTGAAGCCTTGGTATAACACTTAAACCTGTACTTTCTTTATCATGACTGTTGCTAGAATCTTGGACTGCTGGAAGCATCTCCATTTTTTATTGTCTGTGATACAGTTTGCTGAATCTGATATCTGCAATGGCTCTTTCAACACAAACCAGGGGATATCTACTTAGTACTGGGTTATATACGTATCTGTAAACGTCCACATTCCCTTTCAAAAATTACTCTCTTGCTTCTTTGATTTTTTGCCTTTGTTTACTTTTGTTTTGCAGTATTCTCTTTCTTAATTACCTTAAAAGTAGCCTTTTCAATTTTTATGTTTGACAAATCTCAGTTTTGCTTGAAAAAGCTCATAGAAGTTTACTCGGATAAAAGATAAGCTTGGCAAACCTTTGGCTAAAAAGACTTGGCATGATTAAAAATGAGTTCATTTTTACTTCTCTATTTTGTTATGGCTGTATGATCCCGAGGAGAGTTTAGCTTTTCATTCCATGTTTCCCATTTTGTTTCAATGTTTCCATTTCAATTTCTGACAATGTTTTATTCTGAGTTTTTTTCCTCCTTGCTTCATTCCAGCACTGCATCCTCAGTTTCCAATTTTATATTGACTTAGCACTGGGATAATTTCACTCATGCTGCCCTATGTTTGTCTTTTTTTTGTTATTTTGTTGTTGTTTTTGTTTGGTTTGGTTTTTATTCAGATGAGTACACATCATTTTTCATCAGTTCAATGTAGCCACTTGAAGTCACTCATGAAGCCAAACATGTGGAAGAGCTTATGCATTTGTTTGTTTGAAGATGTAGCTGGCTGCAGCTCTGAAGCATGGCAGACAGCTTGTTTGGTGAAAGGACAAATGCAATGGAAGCACTTGGAGAGAGTCTATCAGCACACTTAGGACAGCTAGATATTGTTTTTCCTTGACCCCCATTCCAATGCTAGAGTGGTATGCTGTAATGCTTCTGAGGCTGAAATGATGCATTTCATTCACTTTCCCACTGTAAAACTTGCCTTTTCCCTCTCTTTTGCTAGATGAAAAGGATGTCATAAAGCAGCCCATACCAAAAGCATTTGTTTATTTTGTATTTTATTTTTCAGAGCAATACCAGGAAGTGATGGAAGGGCAAAACAACAAATGAAAATGGAGAGTATCAGCAGTACAACTGCCTGGATGCAGCAGATGCTAGTGAGGGAGAAAAGAGGCAGCAGAAGTCAAAAAGAATTCAGTGATTCTCAGGCAGTCCACAGAAAACTACCTCTTTAAACCTTCATATCAGCAATCTAAGCTCTAGGCTATCTCAAGATTAAACTGTACCTGGCTATGCTTGTTTTTGGGAAGGAGGCTGTCTTTAGTCTGAGATCTCATCCTGGAGGAAAAGTCAGGGTTTTTATCTCCAGAAGACAGTTTTTAGCAGAAAAGCTATAGACGAAGCAGGTAGTAATCCTATGGTTTGTTTAACTTTTCCATCAGCACTTCAAATTTTCAGCCCCAAATTTCCACAATTGCTGGGAATGCTGGAAACAGAAGTTCTGCAAGTACAGTTAGGGAGGGCTGTGATATGGGAAGGAGTAGATATTGAATATGCTGAACCTCCTGGAACCTAATTATAGAGAAAATATTGAAGAAAATTAACTAGGGAGAAAACCAAAGAGGTACTGAGATAATGGTAGTATCCAAAGCAGATGCTATCAATTTTATCCATGACAATATAAGCCAAGATAAGTTAGTGTAACCTTCTCAGAAAAAGCTTATTGCAAGCACAGAGAACCACAGCAGTATGTCCCACAGAAAGCAAAGGCATTTGGCCTCTAAGCCTGCCTCCTAAGTGATATTCTCCCTTCAGATGCAGTCCAAGATGTGGAAGATGAAATTCTCCTATTTTTCTAGAAACAAAGGATCAGATTTGAAGCCATGAGAAGCAGAGTATAGCTTGGCTTGGATAAGTTAAAAATGAAAAGGTATTCCTGATGCACAATATGCATGTAGGGTGCCCTTGCGTCATAGCAAGCCAACTAGACTTTACTTTAAAAATGCCACTTACCCTAACCTTCCTGCCACACAAATGCTATGCTATTTCCAGCACTGGAGATACTGGAGAAATGAGTACTCAGGACTAGATTTTGGCTCCTAGTACTCAGCAGCAGATAGTGCTATGTTGTAAGTATGATCTCAATGTAGAAAGGAGAATGTGAGAAAGGAGATGATCGAAAAGTAGCAAAAAAGTAGGATAAGGAACTTCAAAAATGTTAGTAGCTTCACATTGCTATACTTTCTTAAGAAAGACCAGCGATCGCTGACTCTATTCTCCATGTCCTTTGTACACCTAGATTTCTCTAAAACAACAATAGGATGATTCCATTTGGCTGGAATCCCATTGGGCTGGAAGCCCATTGTGATAGGCTAGCAAACAGCAGAATGATGCCTAGTGGGCAACAGTAGGGTTCCTTACTTCACCACCACCTCTCTTCACAGTCTTATGTGCTTTTCTGCCTTACCTCTAAGGAATAATATTCTAGATCTTTGTGGAAAACAGATGAAATCTTCACCATTTTGCACTGCAGTGAAGTTTTAAGACAAAATTGGCACTTGCCAGCTTCCTTATTACAAAGTCAAACCATGCCAAGAAATTTAATTTAGAGTTTTTCCATTTGGAGTCTTTTAATTCTGTTTTAATGCTGATAATTCAAGATCTGAATATATATCATTTCAATATCTGAAATATAATTGAGGGGTAGGTTTACTCAGAAATTCCAAAAGTTTGATTCTTTACCTTTTTTCATATATGTAAAAATACCTTTGAGATGAGTAATTCATTTTTATTTTTTGTGCACCTTATTTTTTCAGGCATTCTGAAATCATTAATTTATCAAATGCAGCACAGTCATTTCATATCATCTTTTAAAAAAATCACTTCATTTGCAAACCTTATCTCACTTTA
>JAUBOD010000805.1:2197731-2212516 GCA_032353885.1 Nothura maculosa
ATTTATCAAATGCAGCACAGTCATTTCATATCATCTTTTAAAAAAATCACTTCATTTGCAAACCTTATCTCACTTTACTCATTTTTACTTATATTTTCTCACTTTATATTTACTCATATAACAAGTATATGTAAAGTTAACAAGACTTACCTAGCAGGTGTTTTTGGAGATAAATCGTGATATCAAGCGTAATGATTTTACCTTCAAACATACACCAGCCATGCTGGATCTGTAAGACTGTCTGAATTAGGCTACAAGGCAGCATAAACATCTCTACATTTACAGAGTGTGAACAGACAGTTGGCTTCTCATAATAATACAGTACAGTTACCTAACTATAGGGTGCAGATATTTGCAAGGAAATGACATTTCAGGCAGAAAAATGCTCAGAAAACACATTTCAAGAAATGAAAGATGGAGAACAAGAGAAGCAATTGTTTTGCTTTACAAAATTCTGGAGTTGCAAGTTCAAGGATGGGCATTGTCGGACTAATTCCATTTACTTAGCATGGCATTAAAACGAACTGTGAAGATTTATAGGGATTAATAGTAAAGAAATTGAAATCTTTCCTTTTTTAATAAAAAGAGATAAGAAGTTTTCAGGTTTTTACCATTTACATTTGCTCAAGAGAATAATTCTGCTTTATCAGCTGTCTGTAATCAAGATGATGTGACCTTTACTGAATTAATATCTCTTTCTTTTCCTAACTAATTTGCTCTAATAGCAAAAGAAGATGTTTTGGTCTGTGAAAAACACTCTGGAGGACTGCAAGTGCTCGTAAGAGATAGCATTACATGTATTCTATATTATGGCAAGATATATGGAGATGTTAAATACTTACATACAAATTCATATCTGTGGTATAAAGAAGTGAAATAGTTCCTACATTATTACTTCTTTGATAAGAAATGCGATAAATTGGTATAAAATTTAAACAGAAACATATGTCAGATACACAAAAGCCAGCTCATAAATATATGAATGATAGCTGGTCAAATAATCTGCCTACCCACCATGTCCCAGAAAAGGATTCAACCTCAGAGAAAATAACAAGTTTTAGGTGCTCCTATGTTTCAGGATTTACACAGAGGCCAGCAATTAAACTCCTGCTGGAACTGAAAGATGCTCTTCTGGTATGGAATGATATATTTATCAGTAGTGCTGCTTTTTCATCCAACTTCACTCACATTTAGATTATATGGATCTCTCTGTTTAAAAATGATCGCTACTTATCTTTGTAATCATATTCCCTAGAAATTTTCTGCCCAGGAAGTTCTATTTTTTTCTGCTACATACACACCTATCTAAGATATCATGAGTCTGGCATTAAGTTAGACTTTTTTTTAATCTTACCCATTTTCATACTTTAAAGGCTTGCTATATTTCCTATCTCAGAATCCTCAAAGATTTTAAGGATTTGGCTTATGTGTTTATGTGGATTTCATCCATCTGAATATCATTTGAGTTTCTCTTCAGTCATTACAATCAGCACAGTTCTTTCAGATAAAACCAGAATTAGACAGTTTCTACATGTCTGTTCCTCTCAAAGAAAGAAACAAAGACAAAATAGAGACCGAAAAGTAGTCTACAGAAATATGGCAATAGATATGCAGTCCCTACTAAAGTGTACAAAGAGAAAACCTTAATTAGTCTTCAGGCATAAGAATAAATACTAAACATGGTTGGCCAGTGGAACATCAGTAGAAGATAACCCATACTACATACCAGCACATTCACAGCTTTCCACTTTGACCAGAGTAGAAACTCACCCTCAAGCACTGGAGGGCCTGCTTATTTTGCAGAGACAAGGAGATGGGTTTTCTACAAGGAAATGGATGAAAGAAAATGCATCTCAACATTTTCACAGATTTATTCATATTATATGAGCCCAGAAGGAACTACTAAATGGTTTAGTCTGACCTTTTGTAAATCACAGGTCATTGAATCTCATTCAGCTTCCTTTGTATCAAGCTCAACAGCTGTTTATTTTCCTAAAATTATCATCTTCTCAAGTATGAGGTGTTTATTTGAAGACATGCAGAGACAGAGAAGCTACTGTGTACTTCTTAGTGTTTTATTCTAATGGGTGTGATGTTCTTTAAGAATCATGTGTGCCTAATTTCTAATGGGAATTTTGATTTATGCTTTCAGCCATTTTGTTCCTGCTATGTCTTTCCCTATTAAATTAAATAATGCTTACTTATTGTTTTATTCCCAGTACATAGAGGCTGTAATCAAGATCTTTGAAATCTCTCTGATCAACTGAGTAAATAGGACTCTTTAAATGTCTCATTCTGAGCTGCTTCTTTTTTCCCCTCAGGACCTAGAATATTCATGTATTCCAATTTTCCTTTTCTGACTCCTGACATTTTTTGAAGTTTGGAATTCAGGATCAGTTTCCTATTATTCTCATCAGAGCTGTTTAACAGGCTCTGATGTGATTACTTCTAATTACTTCTACCACTACTTATCCAAGAATCATAAGCAGTATTTTCTTCCAGTATATCACCTACAAGCTCATACTCAAGTGCTAGCACTTGTGCACTACATTTTCACAGCTTTACAGTATACATTTGCACTCTGGTTCTCTCTCCAATCTTCATATTAATATACACTACATCCTTGTCTCTGGATGTATGACACTACACTTAACTATATTAAAAACATATTTTATTTGAAAAGATGCCCTTTACTTAATATGTGTGTGTGCTCAAGCTTCCACCTACGCAACAGGTTCTAAGAGCAAAAGCAAAATGATGGTATTTATAAATAAAGCTACAGAAGATAATACATTATCTTCTGCACACAATAAACATTATTAGCATGGCGACAAAACAGAAGAACACATTAAAAATCTGTAAATTGTACAGAAAAACACACAACACCCAATCAGAACAAATAGAAAAGCAGAATCCAAATGAACTTGCAGAGACATATGGATGGCTGAGGTCTTGGTTAGAGTTCTCTCTGTTCATGCAGTGAGGTTTCCTTCTTGAAAAGGCTCAAATCTCAAAAGGAAATAAGTGTGTGTTTTACTGTTCTGAACAGCTGGGATGTGCCTGAGAAGCAGACAGGGCCCAGGAGATATAAAACACTCCCAGATCCTCAATTTTAGACATTAGTAATATTACCTGAAGACCCAGAACGTGCTAGCTGCTCATGACTTTCTATTATTGCTCCTTCTCCAAGTACTTCTTTAACATATTTTTCACAGGAAGATGTGCAATTTTTAAAATATATGGTATGGACAGACCAGTTTTTGATGCAAACCTCTGTCTAGCTATGCTTGCTGGTTTGAGAAGTATCCAGATCAGATCATATTTATATCATCATTGAATCAACTTGCCATCACAAGCAAGCCAACTTGCTATCACTAGCATACACATGAAGCAGGTAATTTTACACAGAGTAGCTTTAGGATTATTGTTCTTTACTTCGATCATGGTAAGAAACATTAGAAGACAGAAAAATTAGTCATTCCTCAGTCATGATACCACAACAGCCGCTTTCCCATCAAACTATCTAAAAGAGAGAATTTTGCGAACAGAATGAACAGCTCTTCTATCTTGTGCACTTTCAATTGATGTATTTGAAAGCTGCTATTGAGATGTCCCACATGAGGGACACATCCTCTATCTTCTACTTGTCACATCACTAAGGTTCTCTTTTTGAACCTATCTTTTTTTTTTCATTCATCTCTTGGCAATATGATTTATCTCATGCTTTTTCCCCATGCAAGGCTCTGTTGTCATCTGCTCTTTTTTTAATCTAAAGCATTCCCTTTCATTCAATCTTTCCTTTTTTTGATCTTAAGATTAACCAACCTACTCTCCTACTCCTGAAATACTGCTTTTTTTTTTCCTATGGCCACATTTAATTTGTAAATTCAAAAAGATAGTGTTTTCCTGTATCCATTGCAGAAAAATGATAATTCTTGAAAGACTGTAAGCAAATTCTATTTTTACCAACTTCGTATTTTTTAAAAAAAATCACTATTCTAAATATTTTAATGTTAGTTTTTAATATTATTTCTTTCCTTATTTCCTTAGTTCAGAAAGAGAGAAATTTAAATTTATAGAGTTGAGAATCTTTTAAAATGTCCACTGACCCTTCTCTTGCAGTGATTACGCAATTTTTTTTGTGCTCTGAACTATCAAATCACCACAGCTTGAGCTCTGAAAATTTGAAAGACAAGAAGATAAGAACATTGTCTTTACTAAATATGCTTGGAAGTGTAGGACCTCAGTACATTTTGAGGTGATAAAAAGAAGCATGCTCGAAAGACAGTGATGCTTTGTAAGACTGTAAATGTTTGTAAAACTACACACCAATGTCAAACAGAAAGACTGTAAAAAGTGAACTGAGTGGCTACAGCATCCACACTTTTTATCATATGAGCAGTAAAGAGAATGCATGCTGTACAGTTTGTCCTCCTTGAACTTAAAACAGTTTGGACACTGAACTCCTCTGCAATGAGGGCTAAGTGATGCCCAATGTACTAACCTGTGGCTCACCATGCGCTTGCTTTGTCCTGGCATCTGGGAAGTGCAGTCCTTGTGTCATGCTCTACTTTTAGTGGTGTGCTTTGCTATGAATTGAGCCCAGGAGGTCATAATGTTCACCGTTCCAGGGAGAAGTATGTTTTGTACAAGATGTTAGTAGATTACATGGGTTAGCAAATGCATTGGTATTGTAATAATATTGTTCTGCAGTTATTTAGAATTTGGGATAATGCCTTGAAATGCAACTGGCATCAATTGTCTCACACATGTATTATGGGAACCTAAACACACACATGATATGGGCATGAAGTAAGCACTAAATAATGAAAAAGCCACTATAATTCAGTGTTGCCTAAAAGTGGAAGAAAGGCTGTTAAATCATGTCTTGGTACCTTTGTTCCCATCTTGCTTCCTGTTAAAGTTTACCCAGTAAGATGACCCTTGTAGAGCCCTCTCTATATTGTAATAAAGAGTTTTTGCATTTATCTGACTGCCAGAGCTCAGATAGGAATGCAACTGCGCAATAAATGCATTAGGCTTTGAATGCACTGTCAACCTTTACTTCATTCTGCAGAAACATCTCATGAGTTTTCTTTGTTGTTGCTGTTGTTTCATTGTACTATTGCATGTGTGGCCAACCAGCTTTTATGTTTTCCTCAGAAATCATTCCAGGACTATTGGTTTGTTTCATTTTGCTGTTGTTAGAAACAGCAGCCATAATGTCTGCCTTTGTGCTCCCATTTTAGTCTATTCATTTTTCTGTATTTTTAAATGTACTACACATCTAACTCGATTACCTTTTAATTCAGGAAATTCTACTGCAGCTCAGACAAGACAAAAACTATCATCACACAGTCAGAAAAGCGTGCCTTTTTATTAAAAGAAAATAAACAACTGGCCTGTATCAAATGTAATCAGCTATACCACTAAAAATCACCATAACTATATTTGAATTTTTAAAGAAGCTTATAATTCAGCATAAAAATAGTTTAAAGTAATTTTAATAAATATTTTGCCAGTGTGGGTAAGTATAACTTTGCTTGTCAGCACATCTGTATTTTTCTCTCATCTAATAAACTAGCTAGGACAGTACAGCAAAAGAACATTATAATATTAACAATGTTGCTGGAAAGCTCTGTGCTTTAGAATGAATTAACTTTCACTGCACTGCAGAACATACAAAGTGAAATTGGCTCAGCTCAGAATAGCAATTTTAACCCCTTAGGACCTGTTAAGCTCTACTTATATCTTGACAACCGTTTCTGAGCAGCCCTGGCACGGAAATTATGGAAGCAGCTGATACATTTGGCAAATCTGAAAAAAACACATGCCTAGGAAAGAACTGGAAAAAGATATTATTTTATGCAACAGAGAAATGTTGCAACTTTACATTCCAGGGAGCATGCCAAGAGATAGAAATGAGATTTCAGAAATACTAGGGGGTCAAAATTCTGGTAGTCAAACTTAGACTTATAACTTACCATCTAACTATTCATTAGCAACATAAGACTGAGTATTTCTCTACTGTAGTCACACCAAGAGTTTGATTTAACTCCTCTTAAAAAGTCATCAACTAAATGACTGAAGAACAATTCAGTGAAAATCTGAGAGTTGGTCAGGACTTGACCTTTTTAGCACTGACTCATGAAGAAAGATGCCTTGGAGAAGATTTCATTAACCCACTGACTTCCATGGGATCTCCTTATATGCATTTTCTCTAGGGAGTGGGAAGTAATGTGGTCAGTACTCTAGTCCTTGTCCTTGAGAATATTGCTTGGGGCAGCTGCTTTTGTGATGTGGCCAGAAAAACATGAACCAGGACCACCTACTGCCTTTGTTCTGCCTTCCATAATAATGTCTATTTTTTGAAACAAAAATAATAAAGAATATCATTTCACTAAAAGAAAATAGAGTTTTAGTGAAAACACTATTTTTCTATCTTTATAACAAAATGAATTTATTGAGTTCTGGGTGTTGGGGAAGCTGAAGGGTTATTATTTAACATGATATCTGTTTTACACATTTCCCGCTCAAAAATTGCTGCATCAAATCCCTAGACTAAGATCCCTCCGACAGGTTAATTTTCTTCTTTATACTTCGCAGTACCAATTTCCTCTACTTTTAAACAATCCCTATTCATTTCAATTGCCATGGGAAATCTGGAGAGGGCGATATGTCTAATACTGCTGAGTTGCTGTTCCTCCTTAAGGTTTTTTATACTGTGTTTTTGTGGATTTAAAATCTGTGGCTTTTGTATTTTCAAATACTCATAGTAGAGTAAATATATTCTAATGTGATGCTTTTTACTTGGTCTATTTTCTGATTTAAATTTTATTCACTCCAGTAAATTAAAGCAGTGAAATGCATATATGAGGAGGCAGACCAGAAGCTCACATGGTGAAGTGAGTTGTGAAGAATCTGTAGTGCTTAAAGTGCTGAAGAACGAGAACAGGCAAGTCAATTCCAGCCTTTATCCATCTTTGCTAAAAGCTCTGGGTAGACACTTTAACCTTACTATCCCTAACAAAACCCAACAGCTTTAATGCTCTATTGGTTTCCAGTTCCAAAATGTTTCTATCATCTCACACATCCAAACAAAACAAAACTCTTGAATCTGATTTCTTACCATAGGCCTAATTAAAGGACGACTAATCCTTTTATTCCTTTCAATAAGGCTTTTGATCTCTTCTTTGCTGATTGTTTCTATCTCATCTTTTCATGTTAAATCCCCACTTTGCTAAAACTCCTTGGAGAAATTATCTGATGAATTTAACCACAAGTTAAGAGGGATATGTTCTCCATTATTTAGTCTACTTGCAACTGTACTTTATTCCTTGGCATACACAAAATGTCTCCTTCAAAACTAGTGAAGCTGTTTTCTGGATGAGGTCCTCTTTATCAGTAGAGACATTCTTCTTTTAATATCTTTTGAGACATATCTAGCATAGATATATCAACATATACATACAGTCAGTAATGTACAGGACAGTAAAATATTTAAAATTATAAACAAACATGTCCTTTAAAATTACCACATTCCATAACTTGTCCAAAAACCTATCTTCTCCACAAAAGTCTGACCTACCCAATTTTCACTGTATTAGAAAAATCATTCATCCCTTCGTCCTTCTCTCTCTCCTCATTCCTTTTACCACTCACTTCATTTACTTTCCCCACTTTTTCTAAACATTAGCTAAGGGTTGTTTTTTTTCTGAAAATAATTCTCCTTTTTGAGTATATCATTGTGTTCTCAAGAACAGTCCGTAATTTAGTTCATTCACACATAACACAATATTGGTAGTTTCTACTACTCTCAAAATGTGTCAGGTACTGGAAAACTCTTCCCAGAAGAGATTTCTTAAACAGAAATGTTATTCTGAAGCAAATATGGAGAGACTGTATTTTCTCAGGAAAATCTTTGAGACAAAAGGATGATTTGTCTTCATATCTAGTAGAACAGTCTAAAACTGAACATTTCTTAAACTCCCTTCTGAAAACTGATGCAAGAATTATTTCAACATTTTATCTTATCTTCATTGCAACATTATATACAGAAAGTCCCTAATTGAGTGGAATTTTAAAAAGACTGGTTGAAAATACTTGTGTCTCCAGTAATTATCTGCTATAACTAGGGATGCAACAACAAATATTCACTATTAGAAGGAAGTTCTCAAGAATAAAAGAATTAGGGAAATTCCTTAGGAAAGAGGAATGGCAAAGCTTACTGCTTGCATTATGATAGGAGATGAAGAATTTAATGAATAATGAAGCAGTCTGGGTCAGCTCTAATCTTCCTGTTCGGTGATTGTGGGATCTTGGTCCTGACTCTATAAAAATATATGCATAGACTTCTCTATGTACTCTGTTTATACCTCCTTACAAAATACAGAAATATATATTTTATAAGATTGCATTTGCTTTTCAAGGGATAGTCTGTGTAACTCACTTAGGAAGAGTTAGAGATAATTTATGTAAGTACGTAAGCTGAATTGGAATTCAGCTCATTGCCACATTTTTGTTAATGAACCTGGAGACTATATTGTCCAGTAATCACATAAAAAAGTCATTATGCCCAGTGATATAATGGTTAACAATAATTGATCAACTCAGTAACCTCAACTTCATATTATTTGCTTGTATTTTTTTCTGAAATCCTTTAATTGTCTTAATTGTAAAGATGTAAAAAGAAAGTGACATGTGAGTGGAAAACCTGATTTATTTTGTAATCAACTTATCTACTTTTAACAATGAATTAATCTCTAAAATAATTGTTATTTGTCATCCTTCCCCAGTGGTACTTTCAGCTTTCTTCTAATCTTAATTTTTCTCTTCTTCAATTTTCTGTCTCCTAGCTTAAACCTTTTTAACATCAACACTAGAAAACTCAGAAAGGCCACTGAAAAACAAACTTGAATTAGTCATAGGGCCAGTATCATGTTTACCAGTGATCATAACAGCTGCTCTAAACACATAGAACCTTCAAATCTAACCCATACTCATGAAGACTTAATTAATACACGAGGATGTAGTGAATTAGATGACAGATGAGATGATTATTCCATCATAGAAATATTTCTTCATTATGGTAATACATCTTCTGCTTCTGTATTGGAGTTTTCACATTGTTGACAATTGGCTGGACACATGACTATCAGTCACTTTTACCCATCTTCAGCAAGCAAAGATCAAGTATTATTTTTGCTGCCTTCTTTAAGACTGTTTTTTCAGAGGAGTATAAAATATTTCCTTTGTGGAAGTGTAAATACATCAGTAGAAGTCAATCTTTGCTTACTCCAGCAGATATATTTCAGCAAAAGACAAGGAACTCCATGTGGTTGAAGAGGTGCTTTTAGACCACAGTTTCCTCTCTACATCCCAGCTTTCATATTTTTGTCTTCTTTGGTCAGGGCAGACCATTTTAGGTGATTATTTTTCTTAGTATTCAGCTGACTCCGTAGATCACACTGTGCCCATATGTGGCATAACAGTACAGTACATAATAATCTCATAACAATATACGAAGAGAATGGCTATAACCTGTAATTTCATTTAATAAGTCTGATCTCTTTTACACTTAAGACTCTCCATTTTGGTTTTATTTTTATTTTTATTTTAGTCATCTATCTGAAACTATTCCTCAAAAAATCACTGTCAGAATATGAAAAAGAGACAAAAAAATCTAACCAAACAAAAAACCACAATGTTTTCTAATCTCAAGAAAATACTTTATTTGAAAGTCAGAGGAGATATAGAAATTGTTAGTTAAACCTAACCAGAAAATCATATGAATCCAAAAGTGAGGCTCTTAACAAAACATCTGCGTGCTAATGATAATGTAGCTATGTGTCATCTTTCTTTTCTTGAATGTATGTAAAAGATGGGGGAATAAAAATATTGGGAAAAATTGCCAAAGGGATATGACCACTTGAAGAACAATAAACTTTTCAGTCTGACTTCTTCCCCTAAGGATACAATGATATCTGAGTGCTTCTTGGTTGTAGATTTTGAAGGTAATCTACATTTTCATGAACTGTCAGACACGATTGCCAAAGGTGATGATATTATGGCAATGAGATTATGACAAAAAAGATTTGATTCTGTGCTAGAAACCTTCACATATTTTGTCAGAAAATTTGATGGATTTGAAACTCTAGGCAATGAGAACAGACATAAAATTTCTAACATAAAATTTACAACTGGGAGACATTATTTATTTATTTTGTAGCACCTTAAAACATCTTAGCAAAATAATCTGAAGTGAGTGAGCACATTAATTGTTAGGAATTTTATCCTGCATGTCTTTTATCTACCTCACAGATCCTCTATAAATATTACTTTGTAAAATGGCTACCTCGGATGCTTGGAGCTGGGAACATCTCCTTCCCGTAATGTCTATCAAAGCAAATAATAAGCAAAGCTCTTGCTGAGCCACTTTTTCCATTATGCTTGTCAATGAAGAAGCAGAATAAAATTCTCAAGATGTGAGAAAAATGGAACATATTTAGTTAGAGGGATCTTGGATTCACTTATAAAGTATGTATTTTCTTTGAAAATGTTAAATTGTTTGAGAGATGGGAACTGAGAATAACAGCTTTTATTTTCTAAACACCAATTTATGTATGAGTGAAAAATATGTGCTGGGTAACTCAAAGAATAGGCTTAATTTTTTGAAAGATCACACAAATAAGCACTTTGAAGAAAGGTACGGATGGCTACATGTACATCCTGAAAACTCCTGTATGTTATAGAAAAGGCCAAATCCTTTGATGGAAGTAGCTGTTTGCTCCCTTCTGTATATATATACCTTTACTTCAGTTTAGAATTTTCCATGTGTAATTAACTGCAGTCTCACACAAGCACAAGGGCATCCACTAAAGGTATCATAGTGCTGGATAATAAAATAAAAGCTGTGTTCTCTCAAGCTGAATATGAAGTTTTAAAAGACTCAGAAATATTCCTGTTATATTTTGAGAAAATCTTTTCAATAGGTGTCTGCTCTGCAGCAACATATTACACTGGCTGGTGTGAATGTGTTTTGTTACGGTTTCTCATTTCCCGATTCTTCTGGCAGAAAACCTGTGCCTGATTTCTGATCTTAGCTACGCTGGCAGATACTCTTGCCTAGGTTGTTAAATCAACTTCAGAATAACAGCTGATTTCACATTTTAAGCATCAACATGTAACCGTGTAGCTGAAATCAGAATCAAGTGTCTTCAATCGAAAATGTTAAAAATAAGAAAAAGACGTTCTTCTCCCCACCCTCTAGCTTTCTGGCTGCCTGCCATTTTGTAAAGATATTTCTGTCTCTGCAGCTCAAGCCTTTTTTAATCTAATGCCTCCTTGTGCAAATGCTTCTTCTCATATATCTCTTTCTTTGCTGCGGGCATAGTGCACCTGTTTGAAAAGAGCACATTATATATATATATATTTTTTTTTTACAATTTCCCAACTGCTAACCCTGTTGGCAAGAGTCTGTCTTCAACAGCTGAGAAAGCAGAAAAACTAAAGCCCTTTTGCTACTTAGGGAACTACCTCTGAGTTGGTGAAGAGCCCCGTGACGTTACTAGAACTTGTTTCCTCGAGACTCAGCTCTGAGGCTGAAGTTTCCGGGCTAGTGAAGCTTCCCACTTGTACATGGAGAGCAATGCGTTTCTGTGGGACGCTCCATCAAGGACAGGGATAACCTCTTCCTGACCTGCTTCTTAGTTCTCCAACTTTGTCAGCACTCTTTTTTAAAAATAGGGGACTTATTCCATATTGCAGAATTTGATACAGCCATTTTTCTTTTGCAGAGCTCAAACTCATCTGGCATTTGCTTCCTGCTGGTACCTCCAGCCCAGGAATGTCTCCAGAAAAGTGACCAAGATCCAAAGAGAAATATGTAGCATGTTCTTGGCTCACATGCAAAGCCCTGTTCTCTAAATGAGAAGCTCAGAAAATACACTGGTGAAATCTGCGAAACACTAATTCCAATTTAGTCTGGATGTTGGAGAATTTCCTATTCTGACTGCCACAGAAATTAATCTCTCCTCCATGTGACAAGCCCAATACTGCTCTCTGAATGTGCCCATATTCCCTGACAAACCAACAGCACTTATGTCCACTGTGCCACATGCAGTAAGGCTGGGGTAGGCCTTTCACAGTGACAATGGCGCAAATGTTGCTTGAGGAAGAGCAGAGACCTGAGCATGGTCCCGTGGCTCTTGAGTTCCTGAAAGGTTGCTAGGTGGGAAAAGTAGTAAAAGCCTATTACAGTAAGTAAAGAAGATGTGGTTTCAAGTACACACAGGAAACATTTTTTTTTTTCAGCAAAGAAGGTACAATTTCATCTGGGTACTCTCAGCACGCGCTTGCATTCTAGACAAAGGCAAGCTCGGTGACAATTATACTGTTCTGGTAATGAGTTCATGAGAGAGGAGAAAAAAAAAGCAGATTCTTTTTGCAATGATGCAATTTGCTTTCTCTTTCTTCCTATTTTATGACTGTCCTTTTGTTCTTATCCCTCTCTGTTCTTCATGTTAGATTCCTACATTAGTCATATGCTTTTCAGTATGTCTTATTGTATTGTAGCCCAGGCGAAATGAATTTTAGGATGCTGCCCCCACAAAAGATTTACAGAGCTGCTCTGTGAGAGATGGATGCTTCCAGATGTGAGCATAATGCTAGTGCAGCCATCTCTGTGTTTTAAATTTTTAAAAACATATGGTTTCTATTTTGGTAAATTCTACATGTCAGTCAGTTCAAAAGACCTGATATATTTTATATTACTGTTCTTCAATAAAAGGCATTGTCCTGGCATATCTCCAGCCCAAGGGCAAGAGAAAGTGTTCTGACTATGTCAGGATTTGTTCAGCTCTTCTTCTTAAAACTACAACATACCATTGAGCTTTATAGACATGCTAAAATCAAGGTTAGTCACAGCGTGATCCTTAGTGAATGCTCTGAATGCACAAAAATGAGAGGCAAGACAAAAATCTTCATGTGTTCACAGAAAAGGAAGAATATGCTTGCCTGATCTATGGTAAAGAGGATATTGCTTCAAGAAAGATTCAGAGTAGATACTAGCAAAGGTATTAGTGCATTGGAAGGACTTGCAGCTTGTGAGTTTCAGTCATTGGAGGTTCTATGGAAAAGGTAAAGAAATACAGGTGACATAGAGTTGATGCTGCTTTGGAAAAGGAGAATGAGTTGGGTAAAGTCACAAGTTCTGTTTTGTCATAGATGACAGAGCGAAAAAAAAGGATTTACCCTCTGGATGTTGTTTCAACGCATAGAGAGAAGCCTACTTCACAAAGTACCCCTACAACAGACAGAAAGTGTGGGGAAGCAGAGAGGTCACTGGGTATAAACATCCCTTAATGTACCATCTTTGGTCACTATAGAAACTGAACATATTATTATCCACTTATATTTTTATGATGTGTAAGGTGAAGAAAGATAATGCTCAGAAATACTTTTCAAATGTGCAGAAATGCCATTTCTAAGAGAAAATCCACTCAACTTTGCAATGTATTTCCTTCTCAGAAAATGAGACAGCAGAAGAAGACAGATACCCCTGGAATATTCTTGGTTTGAAAGATGACCATTCTTCACTAACCCGTAGAAGGAAAAAGGATGCAATCAGGATGAACATGCAACCAAGAAACATAATCAATGGCAGAGGCAACAATCAAGGCAAGGATTTTGTTGTGAAGGTCAACAACTGACTTTGGTGACTGATATACATTTTGGATTATCTAAGCAACAGTTATCCAGTTTTATAGTGTAGAATTTGGCCTGATACGGAGCTTTAGGAATGCTGTGAATGTGAGGTAGCTATTCCAGAAACAGCAGTAGGGTAGATGCTCAGGTGAATCTGTATCTTGATACATTTTGAAATGTCTTCAGGACTCAGTGGTGGTGGTGGGGGGAGTTGACCTCCTCTAGTAGACCCAAATCAAGACCCTTCTCGCAAGGAAAAGGTAACAGAGCAGCACTTCACAGCCCTAGGCCATTACATGAAGCTTTCCAAGCATATTGTGCAATCACTACATATGTACGATGCATGCTATATCTTATTATCCACAGTGGCTTTCTCATCCATTCACTCATCCCACATTAAGAGAGTTAAGAAATGTGGGATGACATGAGTTGAAAGGCATATGATAGAAAGGAACATATCCCTGGGTGGCTGAACATTGCTAGATTTAGAGGTAAAAGAAACATTCTTCTAAGGGCTTCTTGAATCCTAGAATTGTCATACATTCATGATAGTCAGATGGTCAAACACACAATAAAGTCTGTAGCTGGACTTTTGAGGGGACATTAGTTATGAGCACTGAGGAAAGTTTTAAAATGACTCTTGTCCTATCACTGGCCACCATTGAGAAGACTTTGGTCCCTACCTCCCTTCAGGTATTTATACATATTGATCATATTCCCTGTCAATCTTCAATTCTCCACCCTTAACAGGATCAGCTGTTTCAACTTGTACTCATTATCCCTTGTCCTGTGACTGGTAACCACTGAAAAGAGTTTGGCTCCTTCCACCCTACAATCTCTTCTCTGGAGAATTGATACATATTTATCAGATCCCCTCTGAGTCCTCTCTTCTCCAGGCTAAATAGGCCTAGATCGTCTATCCTCATACAACAGATGTTCCAGTCCCTTAATCATCTTTGTTGCCCTCCACTGGACTTTCTCTAGAAGCTCCACGTCCTTCTTATACTGAGGGGCCCAGAACTGCACACAGTGCTCTAGGTGCGGCCTCACCAGAGCTGAGTAGAGGGGCAGAATCACCTCC
>JAUBOD010000805.1:2212968-2226133 GCA_032353885.1 Nothura maculosa
CCCAGGTCCCTCTCTTCAGAGCTGCTTTCCAGCAGGTCGACCCCTAATCAGTACTGGTGCCTGGGGTTATTCCTCCCAAGGTGCAGGACCCTGCACTTGTCCTTATTGAACCTCATGAGGTTCCTCTCTGCCCAACTCTCCAGCCAGTCCGGGTTCCTCTGAGGGCTCTGAACAGGCCTCTGGAGTTATTGTCCATAAATTTGCTCTGTGCCCTTGTGCAATTCACCAATGAACCATTTGAACAACTCTGGGCTCAGTACTGACTCCTGGGGGACACCGCTGGCCACAGGCCTCCAACTGAACTCGGCCCCATTTATCATCACACTTTGGCCTGATATTCTGACATTCTACCAAAAAAAAAAAAAAAAAATCAAAAGGAAATACATTGCTTAATTTTTTTTTGCTATGAAAAAGGAGATGATTTATGCATTTACATTTCCAGACAGAAGGAAGCTACATTTTAAATGAAGGCAAACACTTTCCAAGAAAAAACAAATCCGTTTAATCAAGAATGTAACTTTCTGTCAAAGAAAATGTGGAATAGAAATTTTTCAGCCAGCTCACTTCTGTTTCCTGTACATTCTCATGGGATTAAACTTCTTATTCTAAATGGAGGAAAGAGAGCTAAAATCCCCAAATCATACATTTCAGCTTCCTATCATGTGTCAGTCTTTTTTTTTCAGTTTTCTTTTATTGCAGTTGGCTTGTATGTTTCTGCTTAGAGAATCAAAGAAGAACAAAAAATAGCCAGAAATTTATTATCAGACTTTATTCTAGTGTGCAAAAATGATGTTGAGTGTTCTATAATTCTTTACAGACATCTCTTTTTATCATTGCTTCTGGTTATACCTAAAAACAAACCTCTCAAATATGAAACATTCTATTTTCAATGTTTAGTTCTTTGGTGAAAGTCCTGTATATCCTGAAAACAGACTTTTTTTCTTTTTCATTAAAATTTCTCCAGGAATTAGAAAAAATATTTCCTAATTATTTCTGCCAGTGATGATCTTTTATATAGCTTCCTCTTAAATAAATCCTATAATGAAAAAAAAAAATTGATTATATTTTATTCAGACAATTGTCATTGTAGAACATATTTTTGTTCTACATTGTAGAACATATTATTTGACTACATCTTTCTAATTACTGTCTGTGCTTTTGTATATTTTTCTGCTGTGGTTTAACAACTGATGCAAATAATGGTTACAAACAGAAATGTCTTTTCCTGCTTCCACTTCACTTTACATTTAGTCTGATCTTTTTCTTTTCCTTATTCTGGTCTTAATGTGTTTAATTTCATAGTCAACTTTCTAACACTGTTCATACTTAAACAAATTGCATATTTCTTTTCTCTTGACTGCATGTACTTCTATTTTTTTCTTTTACAGACCAAATAACCTGACCAGACCAACCCCTTACAGACCAACAAATTATTTCTACATTGTAGTTTCAGTATAGAGTCATTCAGTAATATGCAAGTATTTGTACAGAAGTTCTGTACTCTATGAGCTTCTGAGCTAAAATACCATGAAAAGTTTGTTAGTAGCATGGACTGAAATGAGGAATTAAGTTACAATTGATAAAGAAATGCCTTGAATGATCAGATGCTCACAAACCTCTTCAAAAATATTAGCTACTTCAGAAATACTTTTTTCTAAACAGATATCTCCTGAACTGGTCATTATTTTGCAGCCCACGACCTCTGACTGAATCATTACCAGTAGCTGCTGAATGTGAGACCTTTGGATTTAACTCCAGGAGCTTTTGTCACTCAAAGTAAGATCCAGCACTAAACTAATGTAACCCTGGGATCACGAAGTCCTGAATTTCTCCAGTGGCTGATCAGTGTTCAAAGTAAAAACACTCTAAAACAGTTATCTGACAAAATGACATGAGGACAGAGTAATTTTATAGATCCATGATTTTAAAACTAATGTTTTCATAAGATTTGGAAATTGTGAGGCTATTTCCTTTGCAATCATATGGTACTGGATTGTCTAATATCTAAAAATAGGCAGGTTCACCCCACAGCCTTTCCCTCCATGGGAATGTTATCTTCCTGGCAGCTAATGGCTTTCACCAGTCTTAAGAGGAGATTTTTTACTCTATGTTGGCTGAGCTCTCTTGGTTGAAATATGTTCGGCTGAAATTGACTAACAGGTTGAAAATGCTTGAAAAGAGGTTTATGTGAGGATGAACTCACATAAAATTTCAATGGCAATGGATACAAAGCACTCCATTTAAGATAGAATAATCATCTGTCCAAAGACACGTCAATAAACAGCTAACTAAGCAGAATAAGACATAAAGTTGATTACAAATTATAGACAATGTCTTATAATCTTTAAGAAAGACAAATAAAACAATAAATAAGTAGGAGTATTCTGTGATTCTATTCCCTGTAAGAAGGTTCAAGTACTTTCTCCTCTTCAAGGTAAACATGGGAGAATTTAAGAAAATCCAGAAATACACAAAGAGAATGATCAGGGTCTATCTCCAAAGAAAGACAGAATGGAAGAAACAAGGCAGCTGAAGGATGGATATCTGTTGTCTAAAGAGTAAAATTCTGGGCAGGAATTGAAACTGCAGCGAGGAGGGGTCAGATTAGGTATTAGGAAAGCTTTTTAATGTTAAGGAAAATGGAGCACTTTAATAATTTCCTTGGAAAAATTTCTCTTACTAAGATGTTTAGGACAGAGCTAGAACTCGCATGAGTAAGAAATGCTTTAGGTAGAGCTAATCATGTCTTGGAGAAGGTGAATGGACTACATGAGCTCTCAAGCTCTCTTACCACCCATATTCCCTATAGGCTCATTAATCTGTCATGATGTACAGGCTTGCAAGAAGTATGTCTGTTTGAGATTCATCTTATTAGGAGAAAGAGTGATGGAAACAAACCCAGAAAATTGGAGGTGTGTGTCATCTCCCCTGTGTGCTGCTCAGATCTGTTCCTCCTTTACAGTCAGTAGACAAATAGTTAAAAAAAAGATTAGGAACAGCCTAGTATTTGAACTCTGGATGGCTGTTATTCAAAACCAGGAGTGAAACAATAAATATGGATGGTAAACAATATGAACAATATGTCTGAATATTTTTCTCATTCAATATGGTAAACCTTCCTTCCTTATCACTAACAAAATTACTTTTTGCTAAGGAATATTTCCTAAAGTCTTGTTTGGAAGGAAAAAGGGTAAAACTCTCAATCATGCTCTTCTCAGATACATATGCAAGTTTAAAACATACAATTTTTAATCTGATTTTTTCAAGAAATTGTTTGTTGGCATCCAGTTCAGAAACAAGAATCATATAATGTATTTCATTTGACTTGCCATGTGGCATGAATAATAGCCACTGAATAGTAAAAATCTGAAGCAAACACTTACAAGGATTTTTTAGATTGAAATGTGTATGTGTA
Source organism: Nothura maculosa (assembly GCA_032353885.1). Lineage (NCBI taxonomy): Eukaryota > Metazoa > Chordata > Aves > Tinamiformes > Tinamidae > Nothura > Nothura maculosa. The sequence continues at coordinate 2,216,384 of JAUBOD010000805.1, forward strand.
TTTGAAAATAATTAATGCAGCTATAAACATGGGAATAAGTTTACAATTCAATCACAAACACAAAAACTATATTCCTTTTAAGTTAATTTATGGCTCATTAATCAGTGAGCCAGTCCTAATCATTATCAAATTACTCAAAAAATCTTTGCTGAGGCAGCATGTGAACCCTTAAGTCTGCTTTTTGCATATTCTATCAGCTCGGCGGAACACAAGGGAGCACAGGCAGCTTTAAAGATGCAGAGGAGAAAGGAAGATAATGTCTTCACCCATCCTGATTTGAATGTGACTGTTGCTTTGGTTTTCTTCCTCCAATTATCAGAAGTGATCACACAGAAAATAAGAGTTGATGGAACATCTTTAAGCCAGGTGCTGCCACTTATCAGCTCTAGTATCTACTTTTTGCTCCCACACTAATGAAAAATGATTTCAAAAGAAATGAAGATCCTGTTTCAATAAGATTGGGGAAAAGATGTAACCTAAAAGCTGTCTACAGACTCAGGAATAAGTGAAATGTTTTGACAGGGAAAAATATGTGTTGGCAACATTGCTCGACTCAGATTTCAAAAGTAAAATTGAAACCATACTTCTACAGGGTGCAGACGCTGACAACTGGAAGCCTGTTCTGCAATATATAGTAGTTCAGAATATGCCAGCCAGCTTCTTCTCTCCCCAGTTTCTTTCATGTACAGGACACATACTTTTCAAGGAAAAGAACAGTCTGACTTGGTAAGTTTGTGAAAACAAACAAACAAAATCCAAACTCGACTTTCATCTGACTGCAAAGAGTTCAGGGAATGCACACATCTGCATCTAACTCTCTATTTAAAGCTGCAAGAAAGAACATGTTGATCAGACTTCTGTAGCCATTCCCAGCTAAAATTGGTCTGAGTCCATCTTTGTGGCAGTTCCACCCTGTCTATTATGCAAAACTGGACCCATGATAGACTCAAATCTGAAGAATCTAGACCTCAATTTTCAAAAGAGTATTTTAAAGTAGTAGTAGAATCAGTTTGACTGTTTTGTGCAACAGCTATAGAATGGAGACTTTCCAAGTTCATATGGACTGAGAAAGATCAACTTTTAAGCCTTAATGAAGAAAAACAGAAAGCAAAGATTTCAAATGGTGTACAATGTGTTCCTAATTTGTTGGTTATGGCCACTGCAACACAGCCAAATACTATTTGTTTTTGTGCAACCAGTAAAATAGTTTTGGACTAGAAACTGTAAAGGACAAAGACCGTCAAGCACTTCAACTGTGTTCGAAAAGTAAAGCCTAAAAGAAGGGTTACTAGGCAAATATTCTCTTTCTCCTTATTGTGTGCTCATACAAGGAGACCTAAAGATAACATGAAGCTTCCCTTTCTTGAAATCTATTTGAAGCAAAAAAGAAAAATCTAGAATATTGATTTTTCTCTTTCCTTTTGGACAGATATTGTTTGTCTCACCGAGTTTTCTCCCTTGATTTTTTTTTCATTTTCCTCCTGCAACATTATACAAGCTCATATAAGGTCAAAATCCTTAAGGAATTTGTTCTACAATCTTCCTCTAAAGTTTCCCAACTCTATATATTACCTTCCTGCTGACATTTGAAGCTTTGTTTCTCAGGGCAGTTAGCAGAGGAGGGAGCATATGTCTGATTTTTTTTTTTTTTGAGGAATCCATTCTGCAGATACTATACCAAAAAACAGATTTATATAAAAGTACTCTAGTAGTTTTTCCCTTGGATTGCAATATATATACTATTATTCTGTAAGTCCTGCCTACATTTTCTGGAGATGCAGTGAAGAGGCTTGCACTGAAGGCTGTTTAGATGTTTTTATGCTTCTTCCCAAAGTTAGAGATTAACATGGGAATTGAAATGACATGGATCTGTTAGTAGATGTAGTTAAAGTGAGGTTCCTTTTGAATTTCTTGTGTGACAGTCCTTCCCATCTCACACTGGGACAGGGCAGCACTGAAACAAAGCTGCACTCCACCCCAGCCATGCCTACAGCAGGCTGTGACCCACAGAGAGTGGGATGAGGTGGCACTAATGGTGCAAAGGGGCAAAATTACTTTCCCTTCATATGAGTCATTCTCATAGCAGCACAATCCTTTCACATGACCCAGCTGACAAAGCTACTCTGTACAGTAGTACCTGATGCAATGGGAGATTGGTTTATGGATGCATTTCTGCATCTGCCTAGGAAATAACACTCATGCAGCCTAAGGTGCAACTGTGTTGAGATATTTCTCACTTTGTTTCTCTTGGTTAAATTTCTCCTTTGGTTTTGTGGAACTGAACTAGGTAACTCAGCATTTCACCTTTATCCTCATATTTTGCATCTGAATTAGGTAAGTGGCTTTCAAGTGCCTTATAAGCTTAACATTCGTTAACCACCAAAACAATAAAATGAAGAATGTGGAGGAGTTGGCATAAGAGATGAGAAAGATGTATTAGTAAAGAAAATGAGAAAACACAGAGCAAATGGAAAGTAGGAAGAGTCAGAAATGAATGAGAATTTTCTTCTCATTTTAAAGGTCATTTCCTCCCTCTGGCTAGTTTCTGTAACAATAGTAATATATACTACCAATACCAATACTTCAAAGATTATTTTTTAACCTATTGAATGGATAGGAACATATTTGGCTGAAAATATTAAAACATTTCAAGGAAAGAATCTCTGAAAATCATTTATCATCATGCTTGTTGCAAATGTCTCTTTCTTTTTCTCTCTTTTTCACTTTCTCACAGTTAACATTCTGTGGCTGAAGGTCCCTAGACAATAACTAGGGATACAGGAGGGATGGTTAAGAAAAATAAAAGTAGGAATAGAGAGGAAAAAAAAAAAACTATGAAGGAAGGCAAGGAATAGATATGGAAAACAAAGAAAGAAAGTGAATAGAATTAGAAAAGAAGATAAGACATAGCTGCTAAGGAGCTTGGCTTTCACTTGCACCCACTCTTTTGTACAAATCATCTGACAGTGAAAAGTTACTCTTATTCTTTTTTCCCTCTGTTCTAGTTAATCTAAATTTAAGATCAACCTTTCTGATTCAAGCTTACAAGGAAAGAGAAAGAAAAAAATGATGTAGAAAAAAGGAAGCAAGAGAACTAGATAACTCGGACTAAAATAAAAAACTGAAAAAATTGAAAGTAGTTGGAAAATTTTCCTGAGCTTTAGGCTTCTTCATTTCAGTTATTAATCACATCTTTCAGTAGTTATCTGAATTTCACTGTGATTCAAGGAACAATTTGAAAAAAAATCCCCAAATTGAGCTATTGGAAAATTTTGTTGATGTTTCTTGCTTTTGATCATTTCTACTGTAAGTATAAAAATGAAAATATAACTTAAGGGAAGTAAGTGTGGTTTAAATAAGTATCAAGTTTAAGAAAATAGGAAAAGAAAGTGTTAAAAAGCAAATACTGTTAATTGTCAGTAGATATCATACTGTCAGTTGACAGTATCAAGTACAAGTATGTTGCTACAACGGAAAACCCCCAAGTAATAATAATGACAATAATAGTGATAAACAATCACTGAAATCAATATTTTAAAAGAAGATGGCAGCTAGGGAAAAGATTAAAAGCTTAGAGTTCACAAAAGGGAAAAATAAAGCAGCGTTTTGTATAGCAAGTTTGAAAGATGGAGCAGAAAAAGACTACAAAACTGCTGTGAAATGAAAGCTAAGCTCCTGGTTCTCAGGCTGAAAGGCAGGCAGCATTTTGGATGCAAATATATGAGTTATTTAAACCTAAATGAAATGCTTTGTTTCACTTTGATGTCCTTCCTTTACTTGCACAATATTTTCTAGTGTAAATTTAGAGTAAGTTTTAAATGGAATGACATTTCCAAAAGTTTTTAAAATGTCAAAATAAGCCATTTAGAGCATTTTGCAAGTCTTTTCCAGGGTTATTTTTTCCTCATGTTGAATCAGGTCTATGAATTAGACACTATTTACAAATAGTTACAGACAGTGTCTTCTTGCATTTCCTTGCTTGTAAAGCAGACGACCTTTTCCACATACCAAGTCAGGGATTTCCATTAGGTTTCATTTTATATTCTTTCATATTCTTGTATTTTTCATTCGCTTTATTCATCAATGTCCTGGAAGCATCCGGAAGCCCCAGAGCTTCCCAGAGCTGACCTTTTGGTTCAACAACTCTCTTAAAGGTTGATACTTTTTCCCTTACCATCCCACTTAGGCTGGGCACAACAGCTTTACTCGATCCCCACGCTCTTTGCTGCTGGGGTTCTCCCACATCTTCTCAATCCTTCCTCTAGTGAAGGAGTTTAGGGAGTAGGTAGCATGAGTAAGCTAGATTTTGTTCCACTTGATATAGGAAAATATCCCACAAAGGGGCATAAGTACTAGATGTGGTGGTGGTGTATGCGGGGTTAGGGTATTATGCCTTCTTAGGAGCTTGTGCTTCTCTGGGAGCTGGCTCTGTCCTTCCATTTCTGTCCCTGTCCAACTGATCCAACTGAGCATATAACACTACTATATTCTATAGTGTACTATAGCATACTATAATACTGACATAATATTGGTATACTTCTGTTAATTTTCTCTGTCAGTAGATACCAAAGCTGTTAACAATAACAGAATCCCCATTTTAAGCATATGTAAACTACCAGTATTCGTTACATTGAGATGGGAACTGAACATGTGAATCTCATCATGATGCCCTAAGCTGCAGTTAGCACTTATAGCACCAAGGCAGACTATGGAAATTTTGTCATTGTGACACTTGGTCATGGTATTATAAAACTACAATTAAGCTTTTGAATGCATCTATCAGTTTTCAGGGATCATAGCAATGACTGTTCCAAAGTGTAAATATATTTCATTTTTTTGAGCAGGATGAGTTCAAGTTTGATTTCATTCTAGCTTTATGCCAACATGCATTGATTTCTGTAAAGTTACTCATTATTTACTCTGGAGTGAATGGGAATAGGATCAAACCTACTGGGTAAATGGTTCTTAAATTGCACGTTTTCACTTCCTTGTCTTTCAGTTCCTATTTTGTTAACCTCATGTTTTAAAGTAACTTTTTATTATATTTTCAGAAATTCACTGTGGGATATGTTCTATCCTGAATGTATACACATAGCTTTTCCTAATACTAGTGGAAGTCATGAACATGTACTGAATAATATAATGCAGTGTGCATAAATCCTATGGGGAATCCAAGTTCTGACTCTGAGAAAAGGAAATCACAGTATTTCAAAATGCCAATTGTAACATTGCAATGAGTTCCAGGCACATGTTTGCCAATAATGAATGGAGGGGTGCAAATACAATATTGGAACCGTCTCCTGTAGAGTGATATCATATATAATCATACATACTGTCAGCTTGCTTGATTATGTTCAGTGTTGCAACTAGCTCGCTCAAAAACAGAACAGAATTTCTTCTGTCCCTCAGCTTCAATTTTCATGTGAGTTGCATGGAGGAATTTAATTGGTGATTACAGAAAGGGAACAAAAACTGCTTTCGTGTTTTATTTGCTTAGTAAATATATATTTGTGAATCCCTTTAGGAAGATAATTGTGTGTTCAGATACATTCATTACCTTAAATGAAAACATTTACAGTGTTAAATCTTCATTTTTTAATTTTACTTTATTGTGTTTATTTTAATATCCAAGATCAGCCCACATTACTAATTACTTTAATTTTGTAAAATCCTCATCTTAATTTAATCATTAATCAATATATCAGAATCTCACTTCATTACCTATTGTTTGTAACAGGGCATCTCAATTGATTAGGCTGTAGATTTTTTATGAGTCTTGTTTTATAAATTGAACCTAGTCAAGTAAACATAACAATAGGTAATAGTCTTCATAGCAACTGTCAAAATGACTTATTGTTTTTCCAGTCCTGCATTCCTTCAGAATTAATAATACCTTTGTGTCCTTTATAACACTTATTATTAAAGCTATAAAAGTTCTCTATATTTAATGAGTGGATGTTTCATTATACATATGGTTTGCTTGGCAGACTGATTTTTTTTAATCTGTTTCTCTTTTCCTCTTGATTGAAGGATTGTAAATATGCAATTAGCAGCTGGAGTAGAAGTAAAAGCAGAAAATGTCAACTGTCAAGTAGCTTCACTGAAAGACACATGATGTTTCAAGCTAAGACAGAAAGACAAAAGCATTTACCCATAAGGATAAAGGTAGCACAATCTCTCTTTAAACATTTCATTAATCTCTTCCATGAAATAAATACAGTCAATACATCCAGGAATAAGGATTCAGTATCAAAGCTATATTTTACCGTGGTAGTAAAGCTCTGCACAGCAATGTTATTCTCCATTGCCAATGGTCATTCTGCATCCCATCTCTATTGTAATTCATATTACAGCTCCTTATGCAATTTGTGATGGGCCATATCAGAGTATCATTGGTTTCTCTAGGATACATATGTGAAAACAGTGCAGTGGACCATTGTACTCCAGAGCATATTTCTCTTCTGGACCAGAACTCCTATTTCTGCTTCAAAACAATATATTTCTTCTAAGTCCTCTTTCTGAAAACCTATATATGTCTTCGCTCTCAAATGCAAGGTTTGACTATATTTTGGTTCAGTATTGTGGGAGAGAAAGGTCAAAGGGAAGCAACAGGGACATAAAGAGATATCCATTTTCATAGATAATCCAATAAAAAATACTTGCTACTACTTGCTATATTTCAGAACTCAAGAGAAGGTCTAAATAATTACAATAGCTTGAATTCTCTAGATATTCTTAGTATTTCTAGTAATCCACATCAGTAGAGGAGGTTTGTTGGGAAACAAAATGAACAGAATAAGAGCATTTTTAACCTACAAAACTAAAGACTTTGCCAAGCCAAGATATGCAGAGATATGAACTGGACAGCTGCCCTATTAGACCATCATGTTAGCCCCAGGCTTAGTTCATCATGTGATTTCTCAGAAGCAGCTATAACAGAACTCCACAGGATTTAATGCCGTGAAACAAATGTTTGTTTGATGTGTGGCTAAGTCTTAAAGAGCTCTGGGAATAATCTGCCTAACAACTATTACAAAAGCTTTTGGTGGCTTTCTGCCCAAGAGACTAATGACACAATCCATTTCAGTGTCTTTTCCACTTACTTTCTTATATCCTTTAAAAAGGTAAAATAAAGGTTTCTATTAATCTCACATTTCCATATTCTTCTCATTTCCATATTCTAATGGCTATGCATATGCAAGTTTATTCCAAATTTTCAGTTTTTTTACATTTTACTTTTGCCTGTCATTTATTAGCTAACATGGCTGTTATGCTTTAGGCATATAATCTAAAATGGCGTGCATATCCTGTCTTCTGATAGGATGACACCTAAGGAAATATCTCAGAAAGCATCTGTACAACGTTAAACAGCTCTGGTATTGATCAAAACACAAAACCTGTCCACTAACTGTGTCCTCCTTATGTTAGAAATGAAATTTATTTCTGGGAATCCTGTTCATGACTCCTAGCTAATTCAGCTGTTTTGCACAGAGGAAGCTGGGACTCCAGGTTCCCCAAGAAGCTTGTGCACACAGTTTCTGTGCACAAGTACAATACTGATGGTCTGGTCATCAGTTCTTCTCCTCTCTGCAACCAAAATGCTTACCTAACTTCATCACCCTTTCTGAGAGAGCTCCATGACAACAGCTGATCTGGCTTATGGTTTGCTTCTTTTGGAACCCATGATAGCCAACAGGCAGAGCACTGGCTTTACAAAAGGATGTTTTTTTAAAGAACAGAGCAATTAACAAAAATGACTTGGCCAATGTAAAATAAGGAGGACACATAAGAAACTGTCTTGGTTTACTCAGTATTTTCTTCTTCCATATCAACTGGACTCTGAGTTATCATGTACTGGTATCCAAAACACTAGCACCAAAACACAGTCTTAAGATTTATAGTAAGACAACATTCTAAAGCAGTAAAAGGAGATGGAATCAACTTTCAGTTGAGCCCCAATTACAGAATTACAGAATGATTAAAGTTGGAAGAAAATCATTAGAAACAAGTCAAGCAATACCATTGTCAGGTTTCTGTAAGGGCAGGCCAGGAGCCAAGTATGGTAGCAAGGCTAGAGGAGCCTGAATCTGGATCAATGAGATGCATGGATAGACACAGATGTGGCTGTGATGCTACTGCAGTGTAGCTGAGGTAACACCAAGGACTCAGCAAAAAGTTACTCCCAAGGAAAGGGACTCCCCTGCTGAGGTTTCTTCTGACTTTCTTCACAAAAAATGGCTTCAAATGCAGTTAGTCAAGCTCAACCTTGAGCCCCAACAGCTAAACCCTCAAGGCTGAGGCATGTGCTCCTTACCCTTCCAGGTATTTGGATATAAATATAAACAAAATATATAACCAGGTTTGGTTGTAGGCATGTTATTTAATATTGGTCAGAAAAATAGCTATTGCTGGCAAGTGTGAAATTGTAGAAAAAATTAAAGACGATTTAAAGATAGGTACAGCTGTGATAATTCTGTTTCCTTTATCAGAGTTGGCAATGAGCTTAGAAGTGGCAAGTCTATTTTAGTTTGTCATTGTAGTGAAGGTACCTTGTAACAGCTGGTTCTATAACTTGTAAGTGTGGACCATAAGTTGATCCATTTCATATTAAAAAATAAGATTAAAAAAAAAGAAAAGTAGACCTAAAAATAAGGCTGTAGGGTTTCAATAGGATTTTTTTTTTAGTTCACAAAGTCTTTTTTATTGAGGGTTAAAGGAATTTTCAGGGAGAGAGCATCATTCTTTTTAATGGAATGCTAGTTTATCTGCATTCATAATCCAGTAACGGGAGGAAAAAAGAATATAGGGAGGATTATAGAGGTAATTCGGTATATGATTTCCTAGCAAGGCTATTAGTAATAAGCAGAAATTATGCAAGAAGTAAAAAAGGCCTGAAGCAAATAAAACTATATCTTAGAGGTCAAGAAATATGGAACTATAATGAAAAATCTTGAAAGTTAAGCTGACATTTTGTAAATAGTAAAACGTTCTATACATACAAGCTGAAATAGAAAGAGTAACAACTCTTCAAAAGTGGGCTAAAGGTTTAATTCACTTTATTTATTCTTCCATTTATTATTAATATTTTATCAATATTATTATAAATCTTTCATTAAAGTTTTATTAAATATTGTTAAAAATGTAGATGAGCTTTAATACTCATGTCAGATTTCCTCCCACTTGTTTCTTGTTTTTGCTGTTTATTGTGTAGTGTCAGACACTAGTGCCTGTCAGAGACAAAACTAAAGGACTCTAATTTAGAGCAGCAAATACCAGGTGAGGTTTAATTATTCTTTTTAGCATTATTTAAAATCTCTTAAGCATGTGAGTAAAATGATACTCTTAAGAAGTAATAGCAAATTTGACATACTCTGTATGTAGATGGAAGCTCATCTGTGTGAATTATCCTCTTTGTGGTCTAAGGCTCTCTCTTTTTTTTTTTTAAATATTTCTGTTCCTCCATGGAAGGTGGCTCTGCAAAGTTCCTCCACTTTCCAGAGTTTGTACTGCCTATTTCCTTAGGAGAAAAAAAGAGAAGAGGAGAGGAGAAGAGATTCTACAAAGATTCACCAAATCTCTAAATTTGCAACCAATTAGGTTCTTGTAAGCCTACGAACTTGTAACATGTGAACTGGGTTAGCTCTTGGTATTTTTTGTGAGATCTCTTTTTTTATAACAGCAATTGAACAAATAGGAAAATGTATGAAAGAGGCATAGCTCTTCCAGTTGGATTTCCATGCCCAAGGAATT
>JAUBOD010000805.1:2231974-2269798 GCA_032353885.1 Nothura maculosa
TTTTATTTTATTTTATTTTATTTTATTTTATTTTATTTTATTTTATTTTATTTTATTTTATTTTATTTTATTTTCTGAACCATTTCATTTCTGAATTAAAAGTAAAGAGAGAAAGAAGGCAAAGCTGAATGCTTTTCTTGACATGCTCTCTGGTGAAAAAATTTTGGATTAAGCTGAAAGTGAGACATAAAGTTGAAATTAGATACAGAGATATCAGAGCTAGAAGAAATTCAGTAATTATAGTCATCATTTGACTTGATATAGAGTGGGATTGGGATTTCCACTTCAAAATAATGAGAAAAGGAGTGGATGCAAAGAAATTTGACTGTAGAAAGACAGCAGAAAAGCTAGAGTTTGATGGTGTTTTCCCCAGAGAGAGGGTTCATATCATAGTGAAAATACAGAGCAATAGCCCTGTAAATGTCAGCAAGGCCAGATACCATTATAGAATTTTACTGAGAGGTAAAAGGCCTTTTCTATTCAATTTGGAACTGAATTCAAAAGCAGTCAATTTAGATCTTTGATTTGAAGTGTTCTTTCACTGTCAAATCTTATTAGAAAATTAGGACTTGATATTCATTTGTATGAGAAAATAAATGAGAATGTACAACAGCAAAGGACAAACTCTATCTGTGATAACATTAAGATCTGGGATTCTTTTTTCTTCTTTTTTACTGTTCTAGAGTAATCTGAACTGGAGTTCATAGAGATGAGAATCACCTGAAACCTTCAGCAGCAGAGACATAGACATATACTATGGAAATTAAACAAACTGAGCTGACAGATAGATTTAGGTTGTTATCTCAGCTGTGCTAGAAACCAATCCTAGGTATAATCATGCTTCCACGTCTCACACTTCCTCTTACGAAAACTCCTCTCAAATGAGTGAGGTCTCCAATAGCAACCATCAGGGACATCATATTCCCATAAGATCTATGGCTATCAGCTTAGTTTGGAGCTATACAGGAAAAGAAAATCAGTAGTCTTTTGATTTCAGTGAAAAAGACATATACTGGCAACCAGGTTTGGAAAACCCTACTAAATCTAGCAATCACAGTATTATAAATATAAATATATTTATGTGTGATAAATATAACTAACAGGCAATGTGATAAATATAACTAACAGGCAATGAAGTTTCTGAGAGAGACATTTAAGCAGCAGGAATCACCACCCTGAAGAGGTCATGTGCAAACTACCTAAAGGAATGGACCCCCCTGGAAGGATTTCTGCCTTTTGGTATGAAAAGGAAAAGGGAGACCCTTAAAAGGGAAGAGCAGAAACCCCACAGAAGAGGGTGGAGAAACCAACTGCAAGCCTCAGAGACTCCTGTAGCAGAAACCCAAGGAACAGACAACAGTGAAGGACCTTTTGGGCAGAGACTAGTCTGAGATGCTTGGAAATGCAAATAAATGAATCCACTCCTATTGTTTCTCTCCTGCTATGTGCAGAGAATTGAAGTTTCCTAAATAAAGAGCTGGCACCATTCCTTGTCCTAATCTTAAGCGGAAATAAACTAAAGCTCTGCAGCCCCAGTAGCTGTCCTCAGGTTAAAAGGGATACTAAAGAAAAGACAGTGTGGATAACGATCACAACAGGGAAAAAGAAATCTTTCTGTACTAGAAATTCCTGCTCTGCTGGTGCAAATACTGATTGTTTTTGGTGACACTGATCTGTTTTCGGAATTTGCTCCATCACTTTTGGCAGTTAGATAGTATTTCAGTGGAACTTTAATCTCCCACTGAAATAACATCTCGCAAAAGCACAAGGTATGGAAGTGGAGGAATGCAAAAGAATACTGTCTCTGGTAGCTAGTACTGTCTATATATCTGTTTACAATGAGCAAGCAATTTCTTTCAGGTCAGACATACACAGAGCTCCTTATATCTGTGAAGGTAAATGCAATGATCTTTCTTTATTACTAGTGTGAGGAGCAGTTTCTTTTACCTGAAACAATAATACCACTAGCAGTAGAAGCCTAAATGGAATTAGATAATGCAATGAAAAGAAAATGCATTCTATGTTACTATTTGGTAGAGAAAAACAGCCTTTTTGTTAAGTGTATTTTCTGCTTCCTATGCCTATACATGACATTTGATGAAGACACAGTTTAAGAACTGAGCCTTTTATAGAAAACTTCATTTAGGGATCAGGTTAAAACTGTTTTGTCACTTGTATGATGGGATAGCTCTGCAAGATCTGGACTTTGTGATTTTGCTCCTTTTTTACTGCAGACTAAATTACAGTCATGAATTTAAGACCTCCCAAACATTCAGATGACTATTCTGACTGAGGATTGAAATCACCATCAAAGAAAGCTCTCCATAGCTAAGAGCCAAATGTTTCGCTGTTCTAACTTGGCTAGAGTCACTCAGTCACAGCTGATTGTTTATATAAAGCAGATAGTGTCACTGAATGAATCTAAGGGCATGGAGAATGATTGGATAAGTTGGATATGAGAAGCACTTGCTTCTGGATGATAGCTTCTTCTCAGGAAAAAAAATAAAAATGTTATTATTGTACTATATACCAAACTTAGTAGTATCTAATATTTTACTAGTTTTACTTCCCAAAATTAAATTTAATCAGTGAAAGTACTGCAAAGCAGACTAATATTCGGTGTTTATGATGCTGTACTTAGCCTTCTTTTATGTCATCCATCACTCCATATATTTTTTGTGGAAACTCCCATTGAATATGTTGGGTCATGGGTTTGATCTTAGTTATGTTATGGTAAAGATAGTGTCTTGTATACTTGCTATAATAAAAGGCCTTTGGTTATTCTTTTTAAATGAAAACCTGCATCCAGGTGAACCATCATCACTGATGCATGGACAGGACCTGAAATAAAAGCATGAGTGAACAAGTCAGTCAGCATGGAAAGAAACTATATCTATCGTCAGAGTGAGAGCAAATATTTTATGCTTATATTTTTTTGAAGTGCGCAAAGCAACAGTATGCCTCTATAGTATGCCTGTATATGCATAGGCATACCACAGAATGCCTATAGTAAGGCAGACTGCTACTACACTGCTGTGTGCTTTGCTCTGAAGGCTCTGTCCTTTGAATGAGGACATATCTCAAGAAGAGGTGAAATTACAGGCAGAGGAAAGTCATTTAGAGCGGCATGAAACAGTATTCTGTTTTGCCACAGCAAGTACTGTGCACTTCATGCTAACAGGAAGTATGTTAAGAGAAAGATGAACAATAAAAATGCTTCTAATGCATTTATTATTGTAAACATACATGCATTATATTCAAACACTCAGTATAACTTACTTAGTGCCACAGGCCAATTAGATCATCTCCAATCACATGTGGAAAGAGCTCAAGCTAATTTAATTTGTCCAAGAATGCTCCATCTATTTCTAGGTTTTTGATGTTTTTATGCAATTACAAAATGATCACTAAACATGCCCTCCAGTGTGGAGCCTCTGTGCACTCAGTGATACAAGTTCATAGAACCATCCTTCTTGTAAAACAGTGATAACTGACTGTACTTCTAAATCACTTTGCTTAATAGTAGACATCTAATGCAAAATAGGAAATACTACTCTACAGCTGCAAAGTTTACCATTAACATTCAATTGCAAGTAAAAAGTCAACTATTTACTGTTTATCAGAGTGAGGGGGAATGTAAGAGCCTTGATTTTCTTAGTTCTGTGCCTTTTGACCTGCCACAGTGTGCTAATCTCCTTCACTGAAGTGCAAGATAGATTGGATTGGATGACTCAGGAATGTGATGGTAACCTATGTGATCTTTTAGATCTGATTTATTTGTTATGCATTCAAAGTATGCAGAAAAATCTGAAGCTATAGTATTGTAAAGCTTTGAGAGAAAAAGAAAAACAGGAAAGCAGTAGGGCATGAAGAAAAGTCTGCACTAATATTTGTTGCTTTTGCTTATTTTATTACAATAAGGGTAAATTCCACAGTGAAATTGGCTATAGAGGAGATACTGGTGACATTTAATTATACTATCCTTAAATATATGACTGTTTTATAGATGAAAATTTTGTTTTATTTTATGAGAAATCTGGACAATACTCACAGTATATCTTCTAATTTACAGGTAGGAGTAGAGACCATACATAATTTGAAAGCTTGGGCCTTTTCACAAGAATGTTTTTTCCTTCATGTTTCATATGGGTTACATTATCTCATTATTTCTATCTAGTTGCATCAATTTTTGTCATATGGATCAAGTTAGCCTTAATAGTCTGTTTTTCTTCCTTGTCATCTTTACTATAAGCATTCAATCAATATACTCATGGTATGAACCACTAAGCTTTTGGATTCTTCTTTTCCCTTTCATATTTCTCTTAAGTTAATGCATGTAATACACTGCATTTCACTGTCACGGGAGGATGACATAAACATCCAGAAGACTCCTGTGCAAGTTTGTCTAAATACTTTTTTGGTAAAACCAAGACTGGGACTGCACCCATTAAAAAACAGCAATATTCACTGCCATGTGAGCCTTATTCAAGTAGTGTTCTGCAGCTGTACTTGTAACTACCTTAAATGTCTTCAATAAAACTCTACTTCTCCCTTGAGTGGTTGAAGTAAAACATAATATTTTAGTTATGTACTGTATCTCACATGAAATGTAATGATCTGAACTTACAGTATGTTAAAATTCTTTGTCACAGCACAAATTGAACAGTAGGTAGGGTCTAGTGTATGTTACAGGACATTAAAATGAGCATTCAACCAAAGGAAAATCATAAGCTGATTCTATCATAAATCTTGTACACTCGCAGTGGCTATTAAAATTCCACCAAAATTCACATGCTAACGATGTGATTCCAATCAATCCAATTTATCAGTCTTGCAGCCTGATTAAAAGTGTCACACCATTATGATTAACTCATTGCTGCTGGAAGTAAGATTTTGCAAAGTGCAAAACAAAGTGGAAGCTTTGGCTTGCTAAACACTGAAAAGTGAATAGGTAACTATAAACTTCAAGGAAAACATCAGGCCTAACCATAAAAATCCCTGTGTTCACTAAGAGCTAATGTTTTTTTTTCCTCTACATTCTTAACCATTCATCTACTCAAGCATTCACGTAATTTACACCCTAACCATTTTCAAACATCATTCATATTTACCATTCAAGGATAGGAGTTTCTCATTCAGGCTATTTCCACTTCTGTTTTGGACTTCAGCCTCCTTCATTTCAACAAAACAGGGAGGTGTCCGCTTACAGACAGGAGGAAACAACTCCATTAATCATGGAAAGGATTCTTTATGTAGAAAAAAAAAAAAAAAAAAAAAAGCATGCTCCACACTTTTTCCACATAAAGACGTGATATTCATGTGGAAACGGCC
The DNA here is from genome assembly GCA_032353885.1 of Nothura maculosa. Classification (NCBI taxonomy): domain Eukaryota; kingdom Metazoa; phylum Chordata; class Aves; order Tinamiformes; family Tinamidae; genus Nothura; species Nothura maculosa. Next base: position 2,237,306 of record JAUBOD010000805.1, read on the forward strand.
TGAATTAGTTTTTATGAATAGGGCCCTTGGTGACTAATTCTTTTCTGGGGAGGGTAATGGGCAAATGTTATCCAGATGCATTCCTCTGGAATTATTCCCAGTTTCTGGAAGTGAAAACTACTGTACCTGTAGTACAATACAAGGCAGTCAGTGAAACCTGATACCAGCATAAATAGTGCAACAGTGTTCCCTTCACTTCTTGCCACTGCCATAAAAATCAGATCTCTTGTAAACATCTACCAAATGACCTTTCAGTAATTCAGTAATATCTGCACCTAGCCACACATGTACCTGTGTATGAGAGGGGAAAGTGAGGCTGTGAGATTGTAATTTCAACTCAACTGAACTCAACAAGCACAGAAACTCTCCCAGCTTCAAAAATTTGCTTACTCTGAGCAGCAAAGGGAAATATGAAAAAAGAGATGTTAATTATTCTACTCAAAGTTATTCTTAGAATGGACTCACCATACCTGTCATGCTTACGTGATGTCAGCACAGTAATTTAGGAGCCCAGTGCTACAAATAATTACAATGATCCTGATGACTCTGCTGCTGTAACATCCTAAATACAGTTTGTTCATTATGTACTACTTTTCAGTCATAAAGAGTAAGATACATTATAGAAGGTAATGGCTGCTATGCTTAAGGCATGGACATTGGTAAAATGGCCACAGGTTGCATCAGGGAAGGTTTGGTTTTGATATTATGAAAAATCTCTACATGGAAACAGTAGTCAAGCATTGAAAGAGGGTGCCCAAAGAATTGGTGAAGTCACCATCCCTGCCAGTGTTTAAGAAATGTGTAGATGCACTTAGGGGCATGGTTTAGCAGGTATGGTATTGAGGAGCTTATGGTTGGACTTGATCGCGAAGGTCTTTTCCAGACATAATAATTCTATGATTCTATGGAGCAAGAGAATGTGAAGTGACTTGTAGAAGTTATTCAGCAAATATTTTCAGTGACATCAGGGATTAGCCAAGTTAAGTATTAGTAATACTTAATAAATAGGTCTAAGTAGAGACTAGCCTCTCAGTTTGTCTCCAGTGCAGAGATAAGTAGCTTCTTGAAACTGCTAAAATAGTTCAAGAATACTTCTTCAGAACTGAAAGCAAATACTGCAGTCATGAAGACTGTCCAGCCATTTGTCAAATGAATAGAAAAAAATCTCACATTTTTCATATAAAAATGTCTATTTTTTAACCCTTATAGTTTTGCTTGCTTATATATATTTTCTTATTTCTTTGTAGCTACAAAGCAAGAAGAGACATTGTGTTTGCCTTTTATATGCTGTGCCAATCAGACACTATGCTTCAGCCTTAAGAGCATGTTTGTTGATACACTTTAGATGTAACACAACACAAGATGTGATACATAGATCAAGAAAAAATAGATTTATTATTAGTTACGGGTAATGATAATCACATTTGTGCACTAATTGTTCCCTGAAGCATAACGAAGGATAAAAATCTGTTACTAATATTTCATTGTCCATCTGAGAAAACGACCTGATTTGGATCCCCCATGGATTGTTGCTGACTATTCTGACTGTGTTCCTAAAGATTGGGAAAAGGGAGTTGATTAGTGCTAGTCAGCAACTCAACATTGAAACTCAATACTATATAATAACTAGTTAGTATAAATATTAACTCATTATTGAAAAAAATTGCTCTTTAACCTTCAAATATTGGCTAAAACAGTGTTAAGAAATTCTACACAAACACATTTGTGAGTAAAGATACCTGTGACAGTGCTCTGTCCTATTCTGAAATGAGTAAGTTAACCTATTATCAATGCAGGGATAATGTCGATCCTTATGTATCCGTACATTGTGATCCTTCTATGCTTTTAACAGAATGCAGCCTTACAGTGAGAACATTCCAGTTATTTATGATCTGCACTCCTCTATTTTTGTAGTATCTTAAAATTAATAGGTAATCAAAGAATGATTGAAGTTGGAAGGGACCTGTAGAGATCATCTAGTCCAACCTTTCTGTTCAAGCAGGGACACCTAGAGTACATGGCACAGGGTCACATTTAGGCAGATTTTAAAGATCTCCAGTGAAGGAGCCTCCACAGCCTCTCTGAGCAGCCTGTTTCTGTGAGGCTCTGTTACCCTCTGTTACCCTCACAGGAAAGAAGTTCTTCCTCATGTGGAGATGTAACTTTCTGTGTTTTAATTTATACTCATTACTCCTTGTCCTGACACTGCCACCAAGAGGAACTTGGCCTCATCCTCTTAACATTCTCCCTCAGGTATTTGTACATGTTGATGAAATCCGCTCTTAATCTTCTCCAGACTAAACAGGCCCAGCTCATTTAGTCCTTCAAATCTGCAGAGCACAGTACTTTGATGTTGTCATTCATCATCTCCATTTCTATCAGTATCAGATAAATGTGCTCTTCATAACCACATGACTATTTGAAAGTGTCCAGCTGCTTTTATAGCAACAAAAATATCCAGTAATACTATCCTGGCATCTCCTCACTTCTCTACTATGCACAGTGATGTATCTTTCCAAGAAATAATAATTTTATTTTTCAATATTGCCCAAACGGCAGAGTGTCTTTCAAACATTCACTGTCTTATCTATTTGTTTTCACCAAACAAATATCTTATTCTTGCTCTACTTTCCTTCACAAAATATAATTAGATTAAGATCTGTCTTATGAGTAAGTAGTATAAATATATATATTTTTGTATTTTACTCACCTCTTTTTTCATTAGAATCAGTCACCTTTGGAAAGTAAGAACTTCTGCTTCCCTTTTAAAAGTTTATAATTGCTTCCAGTAACTTATGATACTGGGCTATAATTGCTGTGTATGCAGTAGTTATCAGATAAGAAAATATTTTTGGCCTTTTAAAAATATTTTAAATTGTTTTGATGTCTCTCCTAATTGTCAATATTAAAAATCATAGGTAGACTGCAGCCAGTGGAGATGTGTAAGCATTTCCAGATGTTGCTTCATTCTATCATAAGGTATCCGAAAAAATATTCTTTAGGAGATATTTCTTTTTTTCTGTTGCCAGAAAGAATTTAAAAAGGTGTCTTATAGCACAGCATACTCTATAAACTACTACAATTAAGAGAAACCTCTTATTAGTGACCATCTTGCTGTTTTTCAGGGCTCCTGACAACTCGTAAAAGAGGGAGAAACAGGTTTAATTGACTCACAGTCAGAAAATGAGGCATTCAAACACATCAAAAACTATTGGATACAACCAGTTACAGAGGAAGTTCTGACCTAACTTTCCCATTAGAGAGTGCTGTATTTGTGGTATCATGAGGAGATACAGGGATTACTGGCACCGCTCTGTGATAGCCTATGCAACCCTGACTCATGGTTGCCCTAGTATTGAATAGCATGTAGCCGTAAGATCTGTGTATTAGATCACCATTCTCTTAATTTTAAATATTCCAGAGTGTATCAGTAAATGTCATCTGCTGTGGGTTAGGCATTAGGATTTGCAAAGATATCTTCTCTATTCTTTTCACAGGCACATGCCTACTCAGACTGCATAATTTAGATAAACATCTAGAATATTTGTAATTTGGGGGAAAATCACTGTAAAGCACATTTCTTCTTCTCTGCTGTGCACTCTCTGACTTGAAATTACCTTCATTATTTTAATATTCTCAAATGCAAGAATACCTGCCTGTTTACTGGTCAGAGCTCATGTACTGTAATCTGATGAGTAAGGATGATTTGAAAGATTCACATCATATCATCTTCTCTGGAAGCTAATTGCTTTAATGACTTTAACCACATAGCATTTTATTATATGCAGATCACAATAGTTTATTTCTTTCACAGTGCCAAAAAATCAGTCTTTTGTTAATATACAAAGTATGGATGCTTTACAGTCCATATTAGAAACAGTTTCTGTGTTCAGGCATTGTTAAATGGATATATTTTTTTCTGTGCGATATGAAAAGTGGGGAATGATCTATATGCCATCTTTTAGTTTACCAGAATAAATAGCTCAGAAAAAGCATAGCACATTATTGGCTAAAAAGAGTAGATCTGCAAAGAATCTAATCCTACAAAGCACTTAAACACAACATGATTTTATTTATGTAATTCGTATTTGCCATGTGCTGAAGTCTTATTTGCCAAAGTTAGATCTTCAGATATCTGAGGGTGTATTTCCAGTACTTAGTGAATGTGGGAATCCATGCTTACGTGTCTTTTTCGAAATCCATAGTCCAGATACAACAAATTTTGACTTCTAGTGTTAGAGCAAATCATTGAGGTGATATATCTTTCTAAATGTTGCTAGAATATTGAACAGAGTTTCAGGACTAAATGCCAAACGGGACATCTTGAAAGATAACATAATTTTTTTAATAGCAACATAAAATATCTGAATAGCTTATACTGATTGCAAGAAAAAGTTTATCCTGATGTTTACTCTTTTACCTTGTTCAATAACTTGTTCTTTCATTGTTTTTTTTTTTTTAATTTTGTTTTTCAGAACGAGAAACTGACTAGTTTCCCTGAGAGGGTGATGCTACTACAGCCATAGCTGTATGGGCTGGAGAAAATCAGCTGTCGTATATGCTGTGAAATGAAGCAAAGGTTTAAAAAGACCTCTCCTCACTAACATTAAAATGAATTCCTCCCCTTCTCTGACTTAATATAACCTGAGCTTGACCTGCAGGGCATATTGCAAAGCTCATCTTTTTTCACTCTATTTGAAAATGGAGGTATACAATAGCTATTGTAAAAGCAGGGCATTGATAGAGCAGGGAGGAGGATCGGTGTGTGAAGAGATGCTTCTCAAATTGCTGTACTCAAGTGGTATTTTCAGATCACATCAATGGCATTTAGACCATATGGAGAAGTTGCTTTTTCACATTTGCAAAAACCTAAATAAATAAATAACCCTGGCGCATGAGCTACACAGTGTTACTTTGTTTTGTTTTTGTTTTCTACGTTTCTTGTTACTAGCCTCTACAATGCTCCCTCTTACAGCTGAGATTTCTGGGGTCAGACAGTGATTCTGGCAGGTAGGGTAAAATGCTCAGTTGGTCAGGAAATATAAACAGGATTAATTTACTAGTATACTACCCTTGCTTACAACTAATCTCTTTTCTCATTTTCTTATTCTGTTTTTTTTCCCCTTTTTTGGGGAATTTTGTTTCTCTGCTTTCAAAGAGTATATCCATCTTGGAGAATGAGTGTCTTTGCATGTGCTGCAGACCTCTCAGGACTACTATTTGCATGGTGCTTATTGAGAGGGTCAGGCTCTGCTTTCACCATTCACCCTGGAACTGGCTTTGGCAGTAGCATCTCAGGGCCATCCTTGTGAAGCTTTCTTGTAGCACCCCCTCTGCTATTTTGCATTAAAAATATTAAAAATACAAACTGCCAGGGCACTGGCTTCAGTGCTCCTTGCTCAATAAATTGTGGAGCATCCCTTTGCATCCCACACTGGCTCACCAGCATAGCAAGGGGCTGTCTATTCTCAGCAGAGCCTGCTCCTGGTTCTCTGTCCTTATTTCTGAGATGATCAGCAAACTCTGGAAACCAACAAGGATGGTACGTCATATATCTGGGATATAAGTGCTACCTATAAAAAAAAAAAGGAAAATACAGAGAAATATAGAGAGGAAAAATGGTTAAAGTTTAGTAGCACCCAGGCCATAAGTCACTAGGGAATGTCACATGAGCTGTAACCTTGCAAAATCTGGCATCTTTTTTCTGCAAAAGATCATGATGTTCCATTCATTGTGTGAACTGTGTCACTATGAATGCTCAGGTGCTGTGCTTACCAGCAATGATACTAATCAATTCCATTTCAGTAGAGGTATTAAAGATGGTATTCATGCCCTACAAGAGTGTTATGCAGCTGTTCAGTGCTTTCTTTTAGATTGTGCATGTGGGAGATAGGTTGCATAATGAGACATAGCCCTATATTATGTCCTCATTTGTATGTGGGAGGGTTTGAGCAAGCAGAAACACATCACAATTAAAAAAAGGCCTTGAAGAAACACCTCTTTTGGCTCATAGAAGAACAGAGCACATGAGCATTTCAAGATGTTTCTACAGCATCTCCAGAATAGCAAAACGCATGATTTTCTTTTTAGTAAAATTGAAGTAAGTTGCTTCCTGGAATTCTATTTCACTGAAGCAAAGACCTGTGCCAACAAATGTTAATGCTGCCTAACAATAACTATGTATAATCTGTGGTTGTGCTGATAATTGCAGATGATTTTGGTGAGATCAGTACATATGGGGGGAAAATAGGGCCCTGTTCCTGTAAGGATACATCTGCTGGCTCTAACTTCTCTCTCTGCACTTTCTTGCCTAGATAATGGCAAGAAATTGAAGGAATTGAAGACATGTCTTCAATATGCCGAAGAATGAAGAAAAGTAGGATTTCAGTGAGTATCACAATTGAAATTTTGCTTAGGAATACATTTTTACAATGGATCAAATACTCAAAAATGGTTCTTTCATTCTTTGTGGAGCACCTTTTAGGGTGTCTTGCTTTTAGCGGCTTCTCAGCCAATGTTTATCCAGAGTCTTTCAAGCTTCAGTACTCTCCCTCTGAGACTCCTTTTTTTTTTTCAGTTTGTCAAGCCTTTTCTTTCTTCAGAGACCCAACAGCTCTCAATCAGATCTCTCCTTCAGCTTGTGCCAAAAAACATGCTTAAAGAAGTTCCTGGGGAGTGATCAGCTCGTAAGTTTGGGACTTTTAAAGAGCTGTACTTATCATCCTTTTGCTCATCCTAGGTATTGTGTTCCTGTCTAGTTCTCAAAAATATTGAACAAAATTTCATAAAAATACTTTAAAACTACTTTTAAACCACTTCAAAAAACTCTCATCTCTTTCTTATAGTACATCTATTCTTGCTTTTTCCTTTATTGCATATACCATTTTATATTGCATCAGACATATACATATGTTACAACATAAATATAATTATAGTATATATATGTACATATAATATGTACAGTATAAATACATGTAACATACACAGCATTATGTTGTAACAGAAGTGTGAAGAATTAAGTCTTTAAACAGTCATTCATTGAAATATATGGCTTCATTTTCAAATTTAAGAGACTCTTCTACTAATGTTATAGTAATCAATCCTAATTTTGGTAATATATTTTCACTGAGTTTAACATTTTTGGGGAGTTCTCCATAATAGTTGTTTTATGCTTTTTTGTTTTTTTGCTTTGTTTTTTAGTGAAAAGTGCATTTTCAGAAAACTTGAAATTTAATAAATCTAAGCAAGAATTATTAGTATCTCTCAAAATTAGCACTTTAACTTCTGCAAATACTAAAAAAAAAAAACAGCAAGTAATACAGTGGAAAGACTGAGGTCTAAGATTTTAAATGACATCAGTTGTTACCCTGTCACATAAAGTATGGGATTAAAGAAAATGGCGCTTCTCAACAGGAGGAATAAACAGGAGAACCTTCTGACCTTGATGTTTTCAAGCATTTCAAAGCCTCCTTAATATCACTTAGAACTAGGCATGTCACAGGATTTAGACAGGAAAAACAAAACAACAGCAACAAAAAGCCACCACATATTCATAAATTTGGAGAACAATTTCTGTGTCATCCCACTTGCTGGTTTCCCCAAGACATTGTGGCATCTCAAAAAACAATTACAGGCTCTGGGGACAGAACACCTCTGAGTTTCCTTGCCAAACATTCTGCTATTCGCCCATCACTTGGGCAGAAAGCCAAGCTTTACAGTTCAAAGATGCAGCATGATGAGAAGCCATGGTGGAAACCTCACAGTTGTACCCATATTTGAGATGAGACTGAGATTCATGAGGTTCAGGCAAGATATTCAATATGTTGTGTGCATATGCAACTTGTCAAAGCCAAAGTTTGTGAAAGAGGCATCAGAATACTATCCAATAAGCATATAAAATACACTAATGAGGATATATGGCTTTATTCTATGTTTTTATAATATTTTGTGTAGTTTTCTGAATTAGTTAAAATGCCCTCCGCAATTACACATTTTTCATGTTGCTGTTTTTAGATAGAGTCCTCTGCCAGGTAAAGATTGACTAGACCATTTTAATTATTGCTATTTAATTTCTAACAAAGCTGTTGATCCAAAATATGTATGCCATTAGTATAAGCTTATTTAAATACCCTAGCCTGGTTTTGCAGGCATTCATAAAATTGGAAAATGATCTACATTGAAGTGCACAACCTCTCGGCTGTCACATTATCAATACATTGAGTTCTTTATGAATAATCTTCTATTTATCTCTTCTAGACGTAATCAGAAAGGAGTCATTTTAAATAAACTTCTCTTCACAAATGATTGATTGATTATAGAAAATGTAATTTCCCATCCTTTCCAAAGATCTAGTTTCATATGTAACTAAGCATTTAACTACATTGGAAGCAAGTTGATTTTACTCTTCTCATGACTGAAAGGTTAAATCAATGACTTAAAGCTGACTCTTGAATCCTCTCTCACTTGGGATAGAGTTTCCTTCACAAGGACTCGGCTGAGACCTTTGCTCGTAATTGCAATTTGAAATATTTGAATGAAGAATGTGAGCGAGCATGTGCATGTGTGTCCCCCTACACACAAGGATTCTCCACGGCATTTCTAACTCAAAGCAATAAAACATAAGAGAAAAATAAAATATCTTCATATTGGGCATAATATGTTCTCAAATAGCCTGTGCAAACTATGGAAAACAGCAAGGCAGCACCTAAAGAAAGAAGAAAAGCACAGCCCATTGCTGCTTGCCCTTCACTCTATCAAGGGCAAATACATATGGCAATTCAGTGTTTTTCACCTTCAAAACAAGCGAAAAAGATGCAGAAGTCTCCTGTACTGAATGGGTTGACCAGCAGGGGAGGCTCCAGGGGCAAAGCCTCCTTCCTCCCATGCTCCTTCAGCCGGAGCCAAAATGTCTGGGGAAGAAGATGGGCCTCGCCACCCCCTGCACGGATGGATGGACGGATGGAGGGACCTGCATTGGGATGTATTTTGCTTGGTTTTGTTTTGCCTGCTGTGCTCACAGACAGCCTACGCTGGCGCCGCTTCCGCTGACCCATGCACATTGCTCCCTGCCACTTTCTAAACATTTCTTGGGTCGCTGAGCGCTCCAGCAATTGACAGATATTATGGTCATATTGGGATATTTGTTATCAACAGTGCTTGAGGCCACACTTCACAGTGGAAAATGGTTAGGGAGGTAGGTTTCTAGCCACACAAGTTTCCCTGCCAAACCTGAGGAGCTGAGGCCTTTGGAGGAGGGAAGGCTAAGCTGTCCCATGTGAGGCAATAGCCTTTCTTTGTCAAACAGAGTTGGTTTCAGTTATGACTCAATATGAAAAGACAGGTTCCTAAAGAAAGTTTCTACATTTTAGTGCCATTCATAAATATTTTAACTTGCTTTTACTTGATGCACGAATGAAAAAACCATAAAGAGGATTTGACCCTAAACCCTTAATTGACAAAGACTAGTTTAAATCCTCTGCAATAGGCGACTAATGCAGCACCATTATGAATCATAAGGAATCCTAGCATGATGCATTCCCATTGTCACTGAACTAGTTAAAGGCAGTGGAGCATGACTAAATTGTTGTGACATTTTCCCAGCCCTACTATTACCTGTCAGATGGGAAAAAATCAAGGCGTCAGGACAAGCTTCCATATTGATGTGCTTGCTGTTGATATTAATTGATGTAAATGGATAAGCTTGTCCATCAACAGTAACAAGCACATCTGCTCATTGTACAAAAAAAAAACTCAAAAAACTTCTTAACCTTCTGTTCTTTTCTAGACTCCTTTGATATGAAAAAATACTCGGTTCCATACTCAGCAAATATGATGTCTATTGTGTTTGTTTTTATATTTTTTCCTAATTTGCTGACAAAATGAAATATGAACTACTCTGGTATTTCATGTTTTTGCTCACAATGGATTGAGTTATATAAAGTAGGACATGAACAAATTACAAAAGCCAGAACAAGCAGGGTCCCTAATAGTCTTATATAACTGCAAACAGTCTGCATCTGCTTTAATCCATCATCTTCCTTACTACTCTTCAAAAAAAAAATCTTTCTTTCTTTCTTTCCTTTCATTATATCAAGTACAAAGTTTTTCCATAGACTAAGAGAACAAAAATTTTCCTGAGAGGTACTACAAAGACAGACAGCAAAGAATTCTTTGGTTTATTTCCTGGGTGAATTTACTAACTCTGAGGAATACTACATGTTGTGATACAAACAGAGCTCTCCCAAAGATGTTTTTCTCAGTACAGTACTTGTGACAACAAAGCCATCTCATAAAAGAGCACATTTTTCTAAATATCAAGCTCTGCCCTATGAATATTTTTTCTTCTGCCTAGTATAAGAAAAGTAATAACAATTAAATATACAATATAAATAATCATGCTGAATTTCATGTATTTTCATTCAGCTATGATTTGAGTTTAATTAGAAATGTAATGTCTCCTAACAGAAATAAAGTATGCACTGAGCATCGTGTTTGTTGTTTTGAAATCATATTAATGAAGGCAGCCAGTACTGCAGACTATATTTAGCATTTCTGTTGATAGAAACAGGGAATAATTCAGAAATATCTTCATGTTTGTGAAATATTTACTGGAAAATAAAACCAAACATACTGAGAGAAAGGTAAATGAAAATATAAGCAAGGCAAACAGAAATACTTTCAATACAGTACATAAGCAAATGGAGCTATTTTGAGGAGCAGCAAGCTTACACGTTTTTGATTACCTAAATGGTAACAGCATCTGATAAAAACCACTACTTATTTTCTTAAGTTTTATCTAACATAGCTGTACTTCACAATTTAACTGATCTGAAAGTATTGCTGAGGTCTGAAACAGGTTTGTATATGGAAACAGGCTTGTATACTGATGAAGGGCAAAAAGAAGCCAAATTAAACCTCCACTCATATCCCCTCTCTTATAAGCTATGTTGGCATATGTCTGACTCCACCAGTGTCGTTCAGACCTTCTAAGTCCATGCCTAGAAATCTAGACCATCTGCAGCTCCAGTAAGGAATTTAAACAAAGAAAACCAGTTAGGCTATTGCTGAACCAAACACTACTTCCACCCTATTTCCCGACAAATGAAATCTTGCTCTGAAGGTTATCAGTTAGCCTTGTGTTTATGCTCAGGAGAAAATGCTCCTGCTCAAGGAAAAAATATTAGGGATTTGGTATGGTCCAGAACATACCCAGAAGTTTTTTGTCTTTGCTCATAAAAGCAAGTTACCAGAAGACTTTTTGCAGTTGTTCCAGAGTTATTTAAAATAGCCAGGAAAATGGCTTCGTTTAGAAGCATTCTTCCATGTAAAAGTGGATTTTTCAGTGTCATATGTGACCCTATCCCCTGGATCCTGTAAAAGCATTTACGAAACCAAAATTCTCTGTTCATGTAAACAATTGAAAGAGTACTGATGCACCTCATTGACTTATAGCCATTTACTATAGCAGAGACTGTGGACCAAAGCCTTTATAAGGTAAAATATTTATATTCTGCTATTTAGTAGCTATTTCTTAGCAATAATTATTTAAATAAAATAAAATCTATTAGACCCCACTAAGACATAACATTAGCTGTAGAGATGTAATTCACTTTGAATATAAATACTGTATTATTAGTTCTGTTTTCCTTTCTCTAATGATTTTAAAGGATAGAATATTTTCCCTGTAATTCCAAATCACTTTAGAGAGTAATCATTCCCAATATTGGATGTAAATCTAATGCAAGTTTGAAAATAGAATTGATAGGAAAGAATGGGAAATATGCAGGACTGATATATATTCTGTATATTTACATTTTGTACAGGCACAAAGGAGAGTATTTGGTTACCACTCATCCGTGGGAATGATCCGTGAAATTTTGGCCAAATTTCAAGAATTAGCAGCAGTTGCATTGAATCCCCAACAGATACTATATAACAGATATGAGCTAATCAGAAATTATTTCTTCCAGAATTTGATCTTATCTAAATATGAATCAGATAAATTATGAAAAAAATGGGTGAAATAGCAGATTCAAGCTTAATAATATTTTTTCTATTTGGCAATCTCAATTATATTTTAGCATAAAACCTAAAATTGAATCATTATGAGTATCCTTAGTTATCAAAACCTCTGTTTGAAATCAGTCATAATGTTATGACTCTATTTCATTTCTGTCTTGGAAGTTTTATTTCAAAAATATAGTATGAAAAACATCACAATAACCATTTCCAAAATCATTTAGCTGTTGAGTGCCCAACAGGTCACAAAATGATTTATCTCAACTCTCTCAATAACCATTAACAGGGTAGTCTAAGTCTTTTATCATTTTGAGTCTGAAGTAACTAAACTGGATTTAGCCTTATTATTAGCCTTACTCAGAGGAGAAATTATCTCTTTCTTTGAGTGTGTTTGTGCCTATATGTGTTTAAGGGTCTATGAACATAGGTAATACTTTCCAGTGAAGCCAGATCTACTCTTTATGCAACCATATGGTTTGAGTCTCTAAGATTTATGGTAGCTATATATGTTAAATGTCAAACAAATTAAAAGACAAAAACTAGAGAAGAAAAACTTGCTTACTTAGTTGAGAAACTGAGTTGAAACATGAGTTGAGGAAAAGTATGGAAGAACTGTATTTTTTTTTAAATAAGAGCGCATATTTCAGATGATGAAACAATTCACAAATTCATGCATAATTTATCATTTTTCAGTAAAAAACATTTTTTAAAGTCAAAACACTTCACACTGACATTTTCAAAGTGAAATGTTTTGATTTTTTTATTTCAAAACAAGTTTTCATTTAGAAATTTACCATTTTTTAAGGATGATTCCCTGAAAACTAAATATTTTTGGTCAAATTGAAATGAAACTGTTTCTGAACATTATTACTTTTTGAACATTAAAAATGTTTGAGTTATTTTTTTCAGATTAATTGTTCTTTATCCATTTGGCCTCTGATGCAAAAACTCAGTTATTCATGTAACTCTGCTATAGCATTGTTAAAAGATCACCACAATAGGCTTAATAGCCTTTTTAGAGCTCCATTAAATGCATCTGAATATCTGAGCTTCCATCATCTGTGTTACTGTTCTGTTAGTACAGTTTGAGCACAGAAAGAACTTCTCTCTGAAGAGGACTTGTACATTAGTTGTTGCTTTAAAGAACAGCAGTAAATAGAAGAAATAGAACTCATGTTTTCAACATCCGTGCTTTTGGCAAAAATCAAATGAGGGAAAAAAATAAAACAATCTAAATGCATAGTAGGAATGAAAATAAGCACTTGAATTTTTATGTGGACATTCTGAATATGATTCGTTGACTCAGGGACTCAGGATTAAACTGCTACCATAATATGACTAGCACAACTCAAGTTTGTAATCAATGGGTCATTCTCTTCTCTCCCTGCTAATACGCAAATTTCCTTCAGAAATTTCCAAAATGGGAAAAGAAAGAAACAACCAGAGCATATAATTATATATATATAAAAAAGAAAAAGCTGGGGTTTCCTGAACCATTTCCAGGTAGCAAAGATTATCTTGGTTGCAGTTTTGTTCAGTTTTGTTTGTCCTATTCCACATCCTCCCAAATAAATTAGTCCTGTAGGACTATGTGACTTTTAGGAGTCACATACAAGCTGGGCTGACTTTACTCTGTGAGCAACCAGGCTGATGCTTGCATGGAGCTTCATCAGATGCACCTTGGATTTTGGACCTTGGATATTAAGCCTGCTCACAGGTGCATCAAATTATGCTACGTGGCCAGGTAGTGGCATTGAAAGTATGAATGTTGGGACACAAACTTTAATTTCTTGATCTTGCTTTTTTAGAGTCCAGGCTGAAAGATAGTGGCAGAACAACAAACCCTGCAAAATTCAGCTGTATCTGCAAATCACTGAACTAGGCAAATCTCTTTTTCCAACTTACGTGAGCACAAGAGAAACCAACAACCTTGCTATTGCTGAGGTTCAGCCTGAAGCACCACATGTTTCACCGTGTTAACTGAAAGCAAATGAATGGGCCGGTTTTACATTCCAAATTATTTCTGACGGGAAGTGGTCATTTGGGTCTGGTGATGAAGATTGCATGCCTTGCAAATTAGCAATATCTCTGCATCCTAAGCATTTCCCAGATTTATCAGCTTGATTTTCCATTAAAACTTTTGAAATTATTAGAAAGTATGAAACACTATGTCCAGAAACCTTTGCAGAGTGAGGAGCAGTGAGAGACAATGGGTTAAATCTTGACCAAGAGGGTCAAAAGCACAGGGAATCATCCAGCTGCACAGGCTTGAAATAAGATCATTTCAAAGCTTTTAAGTGAACTTGATGCTGCCCTTTAATGTGCCACTAAACAATTCATAAAGTTCATGGTTGGAGGTGACCCCTGTTACCGTGCTCCTTCTTGACAGGGTTTCCAGGAAAAAGCTATTGCATAGCCGTAGGAAGCTCTGCCCAGGAGAACAGAGGTTTTTTTTAAAAACAAAACAAGGATTATCATGATCACAGATGTACTGACTGTGAGCCTAAAAAATGTATTACATGTCAATTAGGAGAGACTGGCACCTCTTGGACTGGGAGATCTTCAGAATGCCGTTTTCTCTGTGATCACATTCTTCACATTCTTTTTTTTTATGTGTATGTGCTTGTTATGTAAACAGTTTTAAATTTACATGAGATTAATTCATTGTAGCAATTGTAGCATCAGGTTTGTCTGTAATTATCCTGGTGTTTTGAAACTGGATTCATTTTATACCAGAAAGCATACTGGTGCAATGTGTGTGCTCAAGCAGTTAGTTTGGTGCTACCAAATTTTAGTGATCAATCTGGCCTTTCATTTTCCTTACACAGATCCCTCTTGCTTTTGAATTATACTTTATTTGATAACTGGGGGTGCTAGCAGTTGTTAAGGGAAAGATATAAGACATTTATCACTTTCATGATGCCCACAATACTCTAAGCCAGTTTCAGGGAAAGCATTGCCTTGGACAGCAATACCAAACTGCGAGAGCTCTGCAAGACTCAGAAGCTGTGGGCATGCAGGTGATGATAGGTGAGTGACCACACAGAGCAGAGCTCCTAAAACACCAGCAGATGCCTGAGCACATGGCAAAGCACAAAATGAGTCAGGATGTCTCATACATTCAATGACACACTTATGCCATACTAATGAATAATCATAAGTAATTTCAATGGCTAGTCCCAAGCTTATGGTTCAAATGAAGCAGATATTTGCTAATGTGGTCAGCAAGGCCTGGTCTGAAAATCTAAAAATTGAAATCAAGTTTGAATCCAAAGGAGGGGCATTGAGAGAGTCTGCCCCTCTGCTGCAGAAGTGAGTTCTCTTCAAGGGACAAATGTTGGAGGCTGTCAAAAGGTTATGTAAGAAATTCAAGAGACTTAAGTTAGGTCAAGTTAGTCAGTGTGAACATACTTCCAAGGATCTGCACTGATAGGAACTGCAAGTAGAATTCTAAAATAATATTTTCTTAAACCAAGTAGCAGATACTCCATTTTCATCTGTAGTTTCAAACACACACATTCAAATTGCTTATTTTAAAGAGTTTTCATATCTTATTGAATAGAATTCTTAATAAATTATAAAACAAAATTATATATAATATATATGAATAGATGTATATATTATATATAATATATAAAAATGTGTATGTATTGTATGTGTATATGTATGTACACAATTACTCCTATATATATTTTATATATTTTTATATATAATATATATTATATATTATATACATAATTTACAAAAAATAAATACTAACAAATATCTCTAAGATCATCAACAGGAGTCATGGGAATAGTCATATTGATTTCTGAAATCATTTCTGAAAACAAGAGTGCACAGTACCTAAAACTTCACATGTCATCTCTGTGAGACAGGATTCCCTTTTTTTAAATTAACTTGTCTCTATGGCAGTAACAACACATTTCTGTTTCCTCATACAGAAATGCCAAGCTTTTCAGGATAGAAATCACTGAAGTTACCAGAGGTCACTGAATGCATATAAAGCTTTTTTTTTCAATATAACTGTGTCTAGCAGTGCAGTATACCCATGGCCCTTAGTAGGATCATGATATTCAGCAGTGTTAATATAAGCAAAATTGCTCAATGAAATCAAGAGCAGAATAAGCAGTTGAAAAAAAGATAAAATAAACCAGAAGCTTTCCTAAATTATATTTCAACTCATACCATTCATGTTATGAAGAACAGAACCTGCTGGGGTATTAATGATGACAGGTAAAACTGAATTTACTGTGGCAGCAACTCCTGTTTTAACCTACTCTATGCTGAGCAGCGGCCATAGGAGGAATGGATGGCACATGCCATTGGCTATTTTCTTCTTTTTTTCCCCCCTTTGTTGGTATAGATGGAGCAACATAGTAACAATATCAATAGTGATACTGCTGATTGACAAAATAAGCTGCAAGTATGTTTTGAGATGGATTTCAAATGTCTGATCTGTTCTTGTTTGGATATGAGGTAACTTAGCCTACTTCTGCCTGGTTTTATGCACTACCTTAAGCTGGCTGTCAGTATTCTGCAAGATCAATGGAAAAATAAGCATTTCCAAAAATGCATTTAGTCTTTTAAATGTTTACTTTAAATGCAATAGTATTTGCATACATTTGTGGCTTTTTGATATAATCAGTGGTACAATTTACTATCCTTGTAGGGAAATTATGAATCATGGGTTGCATGAAAATAACAAATCCTATAAAGGGCTGTGCCCTAAAACCACACAAACACGATTATAGGTGATAATAAAGGTAACTAGATTTAAAATGTAGTGCCAATAGTGATAATGTGGCTATTAAATATCATCTATTTTTTCTCCTCTCACACCAAATATATTCTGGCAGTAGATATTTCTACAGCTAACTGACCTTTTTTGATCTTCTGAAGATGGAGTTTTAGACTAGATTAGTATGTATTCAGCTGAAGCCATTTTTGATGTCTGGACTAAAAAGAATTGTAACTCCAGCTGTCAGCTTCCAGCAGCTGATAACATACCAGTTTGCTTGGAAAATTTGCCAGTTTTAATTAAATAGTATGTATAACAGCATGTGTGAGCACTGCACTTAAATTGTGCTATGTCCAGGTTTATGCTCTTTACCTTCGAAGGCTGAAAGAAGTAATAGAAAGCAGAAAATAGCTTTTTCTTTTTTCCCTCACAGTTTTCTAGTACATCAAGGTTTGTTTACTTACTTGCTTGTTTTTTTTTGCAAATATACATCTACTCAGGAAGGTATCTAATTGAGTCTGAAAAAGCTTTCTGCAATCTTACCTGCAATGTTAATCTACAATTGTTATTTTACATTTGTGTGTGTATGAGTTTACTATGAGTTTACATATATACACACACATATGGCTGAACATATGCTTAGGACAATTAAAAGACAATATCAAGGAAAAACAAAATTCAAGTCAACTCTCCCTTTTTTGAGTTCCTTTTAAGATGTGCTTTGATTTGAGTGGGAATATTTTAGAGACATTTTGCAGAAAGGAAAACCAAGTAACTTTCCAGACAGGCAGCGGTCTTTGTCAAGCCATTTTAATTACTCACTTCTTTCATGGTTCATCTTGGTTAACACTTAAACAGCCAAATAGGTCAAGGAGTAGAAATTTATAAAAGCTCAAACACTTTGCCTTTAGATCATTCTCAGACAAGTATTCCTACTTTATTATTATCCATTCTCTATTTTTTTATGAATACAGTGAATAAGCTGGCAATAGTCAACTTCTGTAAGTATGTTTTAACCCTGACCTATGTGAAGCACATCAGAACAACGGTGGGTATTTCTAATAACACTATAGGAAACAGCTTTCTGCAAGTGGCTGTCACAGCATGTCACTTTGTCATATTTACAGGCACACAGGTATTTGAAGCACCCCAAGGTATCCGTAAGTAATTGGCATTATGATTCCAATCCATTGCTCACTATGAATTAAATATCTAAACAGTTTTGGTTAACAAACTAATTACCCCAGTGGCAAATTGTATTCTTAGCTTATTCAATGAGCTAGAAATAGAATGGAGGCTAGACTGCTGTTCCCAAAGTAACTGAGGTTTTTGATTTGGAAGTGAAAGGCAAACAAGTTAAGACGTATCTAGCTGATCTACATCACAGGCAGTTTAAGACCCTCTCACCTAATCCAAGTCTGTCAAAGGATCTATGCATTCAATAAGTAGTTTGTGGCAAAAAGGATGTAGGAGTGAATAAAGGGGACAGTAAGAAGAGTCTGACACTTGAAAGGTTTTTGACAGCCTGTGGCCGATTGCTGATAGTGGTTAGAATGGACTTATTATCTGCCCCGGTGTATGTTATCAAAATGAACAGCTCTTTTAGAAAATTAAAGTGTGTGAAAATAAAAAGTCTTACAGTCTGTATTTTAGTAGCTTTGCATTAAAATGCCTGTTTTCAGAAATTAAAAAATCCTTTCTGCTCATATATTCTTTTTTCTTCTATATAGGACAGGCACCATCAATCCATTCTATTATTTAAGTGTATTATTCAGAATACATATTTTTATTTAAAATAAGGAGTTTTGCAAATGGAAAGAAAAACACAAACATCTTTTTTAACCTCCTTTTGTTTGTTCCTTTGTTAATATCTTGCTCTGCTAGGTTTACAAATCCTAAATAAATAGAAATTAGTGCTCCTTACTTTGCAGTCCATTTGCTTTAGATGTTTGCCTTGAGGGACATTTGTGTATTCTACTAATGGCTGCAGCAGAGTGCTGTCTCATTTTCATTCTGGCAAAAAAAGGCCGTTTCCATGGTTACAGTTTCATTTGCTCGAGAGAAACTGATGGCTGTTAGTGATCCCATCATAAGCAACTTCTGTCAGATTTCTTATCAAGTAGACATATTTTGACAAAGTGAAAGATAACACCATAATAAGAGAACTAAGTTGCTACTCTATGTAATGAACCATTTAGCATTAAATGAAATGTGAAACCACATTCTTAAGACTGAAGGTGGAGAGGAAAAAGTAATATTTATAATTTACAAAAATCCAAATATTCAGTGCTGTAATAACGATAGCCTGCTTGCTTTCTGTTGTCAAGGTAAATCTAAGAGCATAACATTGATTTATATTTTAGGGTCACATACAAACCTTCAACCACCATCTATTTCACTGAAAGGAAAGGCGACGTGGAGTTCTAGTAAGGTTCAGGTTTTCCTGTGTTACTCCGTTTAGGTTGGTACTGCCCAAGGCTGAGCTCAGGGCTAAATGCATGGCTGCTAGGTCAGCTCTCTGTCGCATCCCCAAAGCCAGCATATGAGACAGTCTAGCATGTTACCCCACAAAGTGCCTGTTATCTCTATTAAGAAGAAATATTCCAGGCTTCCAGCTCTGGAACAGATTAACCAGATCCCTTATTCCTACGAGCTGGTCTATGGCTCTAGACTACAGACAAAATTTGCCCCCAGAACAACCTATAGTGGAGAAAGTGCCTATTGTAGCCTTAAGCAATTTGTAGTCTACAGTAGCAAATGGTTACCAGGGAGGAAAGGAGATGGTATACTGCTGAATTTTAGAGGATTTTCTCTGTTTTGAGACTTGCAGTTTTCATGCAAAGACTGCAGGGGATGGTGTCCAAGCTTTGTTGGTTTACTATCTCAGGGAAGGCTAAAAAAGCGCAAAAAACCTAGCCCACGAAAAGAAAGAAGAAAGGAGAGAAACTAATAAAGCACACTGCAGTATTAGAATAAGAAAGAAATTCCATAAAAAATTTATCCCAAGAACTTGGGAAAGAGAATTGAAATAATAAAGAATTCTCAGGCAAAATTACTTATGTACTTTATATAACTTGGATACCATGGGCTTAGTTTTAAGATCTATAGAGTAGGCATATCTTAATATATGTCAGAATTTTCTTCTTTCTTATATATCACTATCTATGTATAGCTAATTTTTTCACATTTAATCTCACCTGAAGAAAAGTATCAGTTCACTGTTGACCTTGACTTTGTGTAATCATTTAATTCTACGTGTGATGTGAAACGCCTATATTAAGATTATTTTTCTTCAAGGTGTTTCTTACCTATATTAAGATTATTTTTATATACTCTCCAGGCAACTGGACATTGGAAGTAACTCTTTTATCTGTTTTAAGAAATTCTATATTACCTTACTTTGGAAAGGGACTTTAGAAGAACTAACAAAGACAGCAGTAGTGATTTAAATCTATTTTGCCCTCACTGCATGCTCTAGGTGTGCTCTGGAATCATGCCTATATGTGGTTCTGAATTACTTCCAAAAAGCCTACAACCCCCAAAGGCATTTCTAAGATACAAAATCCACTGATGTTTCATGTTATTATAAATATTGCATACTTAGTGGAGATTTAAAAGCGCTTTCTTCCTTACTTTGGATTGCTTCTGCTGCAGACAGTGTATAGTGGAAACATGGGAGTTGGAAGATAAAAAAGAAAAAGAATGAGGCTAAGCTCATTCTTACAAAGTTAGGTCTCGATCCTGCAACAGAGTAGTGAAAATACTAATATAGGTATACTCCTGGAAGCTGCATGTCAATTGAGGAACCCATATCAGCATTTGCAGATGTCTGGCTGCAGCCAAGAACCTCCTGGGCAGGTCTATTGCCAAGTTACTGTTTCTTTCACAATAGCCATTCATTAGTTTCTTGTACAACAAAAGCTTCTGTTGCTTCGAATCTAGGATCAGTCCCCTTGTAATCATTCCTTTAACAGGCATAAAGGACTGGATCTTCTACAGCAGTTGGTGCTGACCTACTTCAAGTTCCACTGAAATTAATGATAAAATTCTCTGTGATTTGAATTTGAGCAGAGTTAGGCCCATGGTAGTTGCTTTTGAAAAATTCCACTCCACATGGCTTTCAAGGAGTCAGCCCTGAGCAAAAGACACTGAAGCCAATCTGTACCATTCAGGTGGGATTTCCAACATACATATAATAATACCAGCGACACAGGAATTGTACACATAGAAGTTAAATTTCCTGAACTCTAACACCATGTTTCTAAAGTTGTGGGAACATTAATATCTATATTTGCACTGCAGCTGTGCTTGGCCACAACCTTGGGAACTATCTGCTCATGAATTAGATAGAGGCTTCGTGAACATGTCCATGACTCAAGCAGGGGTCAAGTGAAAGGATGGGGAACTGGGCAATCAAAGAACACCAGGCAGTGTTCTTAGGAAAGAAATACAGGGTTCTTAATGTCTCTAAGATATCTAAATGAGACAGACAACAGATAAATTAGCATAGTTACCCCCATAGCTTCCCTAAAACATTAAGTTTGGGATATTCTTACTTCTTTTATTTTTTCTCTTAAAATTCCTTCAGATGTTCATGCTTCTGCATTTCCTGAAATTATTCTTGTGCAGAACACAGAACTGGCAGATGGATCTTGTCCTTTTACTTTTTATCTCATACCTGATGTTTCACACCAATCTACAGAAGGAAAGAAATAGTTTTTTTTTTTTCAGAAAGAGTAGAAAAGATAATTTAACTGCACTGCCAAAATTACCAGAAATGGAAATTGAAAATGAGCCTCTTTGGTAGTATGGTCAAAATGCCTAAGTGATTTATGGCCAGAGTTGCCACTGTAGTTCAGTCTATCTTAAGTATCTGAGTAAGTGGCTTAATTTTCAGCCCTGCTTACACTCACATGGTATCTAATTTGAACAGCATGTGTAAAAATCACAGATGAGTTATTTAACTGTTATTCATTCTCTGTTTTATACACACACACATATATATATACATACATATACATACATATACATACATATACATATATATGAATGGCTGTCCATTCTGTTGATGCTGAATAAAGGACTTCCCATGTCTTGACATCCAGGATGCTGCTTGTGTGCTGAAAGGAAAATTCCTGACTCAAGGTGTTTCCTGTTCAAACAGTAAAAGCAAATCTTGCAGCATTAGCAATATCTTAGGAAATCCTGGATCTGTCAGATTTGAAAACAGAACTAGAAAAGTTCCTTTGAGGTTATGTAGCAGTTACTGAGTTTGCAGTATTTGAGTATTGTCCCTCATCATAGTCAGTGGCAAGATACATCATAGGTATCACTTAAGAGTTATGGCTCATCCTACATAAAACTTAGAAAAACTTTTTCTGAAATTCATGTTTAAATCGCAAAAAGCCCACACACTGTTGGTGCATTGGTGTAACATGTTTCTACAGTAATTTGCCATTTGGCAATTGCATTGACTTCAGATTTCCTCCAGACTTTACTCAGCATTCGTGTGACACAACGGAGAAAAGAGCAAATGTAACAAAAAAGAAAAAAAAATCAAGAACCATTCCCAATAAAGCTAAGCTGAAATGGATAGTGTTTAAAGGATTCTCTTCTGAAGATATTCTCCATCTCATGCTTTCATCTGCATTTTCAAGGTGCAGATTTAATTTTTCTGTTCCAAATTGATCCTAGAACTGATGTCTTTAGAAATATTAAGAATATCTGATACTGAAAAATAGAGATCAGTAGATATGAGAAAATACTGTTTTGATAATATTAAGATCACAAGCAACAGATATTTAGTTAAGGAGGATATGCAAAGCACATGTATCTGAAGTTACAAATGCATCCCAGCAGTGGAGAACATCTTTAAGATTAGACCCCAAGCAGGAGTATGAAAGGTTTCAAAAGGCTCTTGCAAAAGAGGGCATACAAGGTGTTTTTCTTTTATTTAGTATACAGCAACTAAAATTTTGAAGCAAAAAGTCTTTCCGAAGTCTTGAAAGCACCACATGCAACATTTCTGTGTTGTATAAAGAAAGCTCTTTTTCTCTTGTTCTCTATTCAGGAGCTTCAGCAAAAATGACTCTTTCCTTCAAACAGTTGCAAGCTTAGTAAGTCAGAACGTTCCAATGAGAAAATGAAATTTCCCAGGCAGCTTTCATGTAATTTTTTCCCTCTACTTCAATCACTCCTGGAGTGCAAAGAAACCATTTAGTAATGTAAAGCAGTAGTGCACAATAGTTCACTGATAGGAAGTGAAAAATAATGTATCTTGTGGGGAAATTACAGTTACCTAATTAGACAGGATATTGTGACATATAATTAGTTTATGTTTGCTCAGTACTTAAAAAAATGCAAAGCTCTTTATAAATGCTAACCATTAATATTTAACCTAGGCATATATAATTAACAAAAGCTGATTCTATGCAGAGCATTAGAGCTAATTAACAACCCTACCTTCATGAGTACTACTACTCTAATTTTTCTTAAAATACAGTCATTTTTAAGAATGAAATACAGAATCTACACAATGTCCTTAAATATTAAAATAGGAATTCAAGTATTTCTGAAGAAAATATAACCCACTTCATACAGTTACTCTTTTCTGTAGCACTTGTGAGTTTGTTTTTTTGGAAGGTTTCCACCAAACTAAGTCTTCCTTGACTCCTGGAAGTTAATGAGATTATGTTACAGAGCAGTTTGGCAGTAGGCTGAGTGTCCCCCATTCCCTGCATGCCGTGCAGTTCTACGATGTCACTGTGGTCACATCAGCAGCAACCATTACATCTGAGACTGGAACCAGACATATCCTGTCCAGGTAAAATGGGATCTGGTTTGGGATGTGAGTTTGGGAGTGAACAGTAATAATCTCTGCTAATTTTAAGAAAAGTCTGGGTTTTTTTGTGTTTTTTTTTTTTTCACTAAAACATTATAAGATAAAGAGATCAGTCCCGAAGACAAGAAAAAAAATACAGTTTGCAGAAATGAAGTAGCAAAGGTACATAGAGGCTCTATTTTTTAAGCCAAAAGAAACTTTTATGATATACAGTGTTTAAAATAAAGAATAATGAGTTTGCTGTTTGCATCTAAGTACTCTATGTATTTTTGTTCCACTGCAAATATTACTTTTTACTTCAGCACAATTGCCAATAAAAATATTGTGCTGCGGGTTTTATTTTTTGTTTTCTTCAACCAGAGTTTTAAAATTTTTCCTTCTGTGAAATAAATAAAACTTGATAAACAAATACAAAAAAAAGTCAAAATCAATATTAAATTTTGTGGCTTATGCTCTAAGAATTCTCTTCAAGCAGAGGGGAATTACTCTGCTGGCAAGGACATCCTTTAATCTACATAAAATGAACAATATCTGCATATTTATTAAATAATGAACTGGTGGAAAAACAAGTTTGAGAAGTTTTCCTAATCAGTAGAATTAAAATAGAGAGTCTCAGAAGATTTACGTGTATATTATTTTACTGAGGGATTGCACAAAAAGACTCAAAGTGGGATAAGAACAGAAGAAAAACAGGATGAATAGCAAAAAATCCATCCATATCACATATTAGTACAATATGAAAAGCAAAAAAAGCAATAAAAAAATAAATATTCAATAGAATTAGTGCCTGGAAATCTAAAGAAACAAAATGTGCCTAATAACTGTCCTGCAAACCTGTACTTAGAGACATGTTCTCCGCTCTTATAAACAGTTCTATTTTTGTTATCTGGACTGTCCATACAAAGATAAAATTTTGCAGCTGATTTCTTAAAAGATTGAAGCATACTTGTATGCTCGCTCATGTCCGATTACTGCAGTGTAATCTGCTACTTCCATTTCCTCATCCTGGAAGACTGAAGAAAGTTTTAACATTAACTACAAAGATCCATCAGCAAAGTATATTTGCAGTGCATACATTGAGACGGCATCTCAGCTTGTCTGGAATGAGTATATATCCCAATTTTATTCACCTGGTACTCGAAGATATAACCCTTTATATCAGTTGGGCTGGAGAATCAGAGCAATATTATAAATTATTGCAAAGCAAGAATCCAACTGATACCAAAGATATTAGCTCCTGTGTACTTAAATATCCAGCTTGACACCTACAAGTTTTGTGTCCTGAACCTTGGAGATTTGCCAAAGAACTGTTTTGGTAGTCTGGACTTATGTTAACTTTAGATAAATGCATACTTTCCTTCCAGTCGATACATGATCTTCTTTTAATCTGAAGCTGAAATCATTATAAACTATAGAAATATGCTGAAAATGGAGGCACGAACCAAGTGGTCTTAACAGATGTGATCTCATCAGGGTTCCATTTGTTAAAGGAAATCATTGAATATTAACTAAAAGTTAATTAGACCTAATTGCCAATTAGAAAGAAAAAGTAATTTGAAACTACCCACTGTCAGGGTTGTCTTATTACCTTTGAGAAGACTAAATGTTGAAGAAAGCCCTAAAGTATGTTACCTTTCCATATATCAAGGCTAGTATGCTAAATACATTGCTAAATTCTGGTTCATTAAGGGAAGCTATGGACCATTGTACCTTGCACAATCAAAACCTCAGAAGATCCAATGGAGGATGCAAACAACTTACATAAAACTGCAGATACTGGAGGATTTCATTCTTTCTTTTTTTCTTTAATATCCATTACTTCAGCCTTGCTTTCTAAAGTTCATCATTTGGGAAATGGGTGGACACTGGACTATTGAGGACCTCTGTGTTGAAAGTGAAAAGACTTCCTTATAGAGCTGTAGAAATACATTCCTTATAGAGCTTTAGGAATTCATTGTTCTTTTCTCTCATTCTAAAGGAAATTCAAGGTCTGCCGTAGTTGTTCCAGAAACTGAGAGGAGAAATAATGCAAAAAGACAGACTTAGAAGCCTACTTTAAATGTCATTTAACAAAAAGCAGCTCTACAAAAACCATAAGACTGAAACTTAACTTTGAACTGAAGAACAAGTTCATAGAATGCTAAGCAAAAGCCACTACCTGTGCCTACCTAATCTTTGCTATACTTGAAGAGCCATGGTGACTTTTAATTGTGCAGGTTGCTCCAGCTGTTTTCTAAAGGGCTAGCAAGGCTCAACAGGCAGCCCATGTGATTGGTTCAAGCACTCAGGAGGCAAATGCTGGAATAATTTGAATATTTGGCATCCAGTTTTTCAAGGAAGGTTCCCTTTCACACACACACAAAAATCACAGTAGCTTCAACCTTGCTGCTGAGATTTTCTGCTGTCTTCTTATCTGTTAAAAGGTGGGTCTAGTGTAAGTTGCCCTGGGGTCCCTTCACTTGATCAGACTTGTTATGATCCAATGTGAACTGCATTTTAGCCTGAAATTGGAATGTATATGTTGTTTTTTTACCACAGTACTGGTTACCAAATGTAGCCAGTCTGCGGAGGCAAGTATGACTGAGTTGATTCACTGGTATTGCAGTGCAAAATACACAGCATCAGCGAGAGCCCTCTTTTCTCCCATCAGTCCCAACACAGCATATTAGCCTCACCCCCTCAATGAAACTTTAGTTGTGATCCCAGATCACTGGGCTGGTTTGGAGGTTCTCAAAGTAAAATCTTGTTATATTGTCTAATGAAATAAGAGTTGATGGATGACTCCAGGCACCTTTCACTAACTTTATGTTCTGGATCCATACTACAGAGGGCACCTTTATTAAAAGAATTATTAGTCCCAGCCTTAAGGCTGCTATGGGGAAGTTTTAAAACAAAGGATAGAAATTCACGTTTCATGTCTTATTATGAAATGAAAGACCTACCAAGACAAAGGTTGCATGTAAGGTCTTTCTCATACTTCTACATATTAATAGTATTTCTGCCTTAAGGATTTGGGGAAATAGTTAATATTGCTCTTTAGAACCACAAAGAAGATATCTTTTATCTGATTTTTGAAAGCTCTTCTTAAAATGACTGAATCTTTTAGTAATATTTATTCTTAAAGAACAGTTCTTATCAGATGCCTGAGCTGTTCCTTAGTAACTACAAAGAAATTGTGGCAAAGAATCTCACTACTTCTGCAATTTTTTATAGTTTTTGAGTATAAATAAAAATAAAAGAGCAAAGAATCAGCAAGAATGAAAGCAAGAGTAGAAATAATAATTTACTGAAATTGCTAGCAAAAAGCAGGAGAGCAAAAATTCATCTATCAATACATTGCAGAAGATTGTCTTACAGAGTCTGATTCCATAAATATCAGAAATACAGAGACATTTCCAAGCCATATTTGGCTTCTTTTCTCCTCTTTTTTCTTGCTATAGGCCCTCATTCAGCAGATATTTACTAATCTTAGCTTGAGCACTTATGTTATTCTGTTGATCAAAGATATCTCAAGAAATCACAAAGCATGTTCTGATAAAGCCTTTTCATTCTGTGAAAGTATCTGCCAGGTGTTAGATTCTTTTCAAATGACACGTGCCACTCTAAGGTACTATGGAAAATGAGAAGCCAAGTTGCTTCTGCTTCGTAACATTAATGTTCATTGTAAAACAAAAACTTAACCGATGTCTTTTGGAAGCAGGTAACAACATTTATTGTTCAACAGTTTTACACTGAAGATGCTATTTAGAGCACAGGAAGTTTGCCTTTGTGATTACAGTAATAATTCTAACAGATAACTTACCTATGAGAAAACCTTAATGTATAATGGAATAGTTTGTCTATACTATTTTTT
Organism: Nothura maculosa; assembly: GCA_032353885.1. NCBI lineage: Eukaryota > Metazoa > Chordata > Aves > Tinamiformes > Tinamidae > Nothura > Nothura maculosa. The sequence goes on from JAUBOD010000805.1 coordinate 2,264,759, forward strand.
GTTTGTTTTCATAATGCACATTAGAATTCACAGACATTTTCCCCTCTCAAAAAATCATACTGAAATTCCTAACTGACCAGGATTTCATAGCTATTGCTTTTTCTGCACTTGACGGGAAAATTTGACCTTTTTTTGTTGCCACTGTACAAGCCTCTCCCTTGTCAGCTAACAAAAATCCATTATCTGTTAGTAATATAGGGTCTATGGCACAGAGTCATGACTGCTGCTTAACCCTTCTGTGTTGTGCCTGCACCCAACACAGGTCAAGCTTGAAATGCTACTGTAAGTTTCTCTGTGGGAAGACCACATCTTTTTATAAATAGTCACAACACACTGGTTGGGCAAATTATACATAATAACAGAGGAGGGGAGAGAATGCAGATATGAAGCATTAATTAATCAATTAATTAATTTCATTCCCTTTGGAAATATTACTGCTAGCAGTGATTTCTTGCTCACCTGGACTTTGTTATATTTCTCAGTAGTGGATGTTATACTTCTCACTGTCAGTGAGATCTGAGACTTGCACAGAGAGGAGTAAATTTAAAAAAAGTCTCCTACTTCAGCATTTTGTTCTCAGACCCTTGCTAACTCTTAAATTGAAGCTTTAGGGTTTATAATATCTAGCATAAGGTTTCATTTCTGCAAGGCCAAAACATGTCTTCTGGTGTGCACTAACATATAAGCGGCAGAGTGGTATCAGAGTCGCTGGAATTGTGTTATATCAAGAGCTGTTCATCTAAAACAGTGTTCGTTTCCACGAGACCTCATTCAGGCTGAAGTGCAAGTGGGTAAATGCAGCACAACTCAGTTACAGTCTCGATGTCACTAATGGAAGAAGTGGCAGAGTTTAGGCAGCGGCAATCTCAGTGGAGGCTTCAGCTGAAGGTGTAGCTGTAGGGATGAGTAATCTGAAGGGACCAAAGGACAGAAGACAGAACTGTTAAGTGTGAGGTGCAGACAGTAGCATTTTGAACTTGTGTCTAGTTAAAGAAAATTTGGAACAGAAGAGTTTTATGGTCTGACAAAAAGCCCACTAAAGTCAATGGAAAGCTGTTCAGAAGCACGTGAAAACTACAGATGAGATTGTAAAATGGGAAGGCTCTAGCCTTACTGAAAGTACAAGAGCAACATTTATAATGGAACTTAGTTTTAGCGATAAACATGAATAAGAATTCTATTGAGAAATTTGATATAGAATATAGTATGGGAGAAATGACAGAATCTTATCCAAGTCTGGGACAGAAATTTGAGGACAATCACTAGAAAAAGGATATTTCACTTAAAGGCCATTATGCATTTTCCTTTCTGACTTCATTCCAGTGACTCATAAGAAAGTAAGCTTTCAAAAGCAAGAGCAGAAATTTAGTACTGTGCCATATTTTGGCTCTTTGGGATAAGACCCATTCTCACTGTTGATTTCACAGACTGAGTAGTCTGTCGTTTTTGTTTTCCAAAGCCTAATATTTGTGTTTTGTGGACAATTTCAAGTTCCTACAGATATTTGTACAATGGATAAATTTCTTTTCTTGTTTTGTGGTTAGTTACCCATTGTTTTTTTATTTGGTTTCTCTTCCCTAAGGTAATCAGGCTTGACAGCATGATTCCCTCTTGGGGAAATTGGACATATGTAGCTTTTAATTTCTTCTAGAGAAAGGAGCAGCTAAATTAAAAGTAGCAGGATGTTTCTCACAAAAGGACAAATTCTGTACCCAGCTTGAATTATGGCTCAACTTGAGTAATTTTGTGGGAGAAATCAAGCTCCCTACTGGGCAATAATTGCCAGTGGTTCGGCAGATTCCCAGTGGGCATGTCATTTTAGTATAGTTTCCCCAAACCTTAATTCCATGCATAGGAGGTGACTCTCCACCATTGAATAGCAAGAAGATTCACATAAGAGGGAAGATCACAATGATTATAGTGAGAATTTTGTTTGAGTGAGTAATTCATGGTTTGACCTTCAAACATTAGTAAACTTATAGGTGAAACCTGACCTGAAATCCGGGTTTATTTTCAGGATACCTCATGCATGACCGTGAATAAGAGTTTTTGATTCCCTTGGTCTCAGTTGCTTAATCAGCAATACTTTCTTCTCTCATGGAAGTGTTGTGAAGGGTTCATTAATATTTGTGAAGTATTTAAATGCACCACTTACTGAAGGAGAAACAATTTGGGGATGGGCACCTGGATGCACACTATTATTCCCAGTGCAAAACAAAACAAAACAAATCTTTAGTTGAATCGGAGTGTTGAGGAAATGTTCTTCCATGTTCCCCAGGTGGCAGAAAATCTCAGTGTATACAAGATATCAATAGGACAAGCAATAGTGCTTGAAACAGAAACTTTGACATTGTACCTCAACTAGAATCATCTGCTTTTACATGAATAGTAGAATAGTAGAAAAAGACTTCTTGGGAGACAAAACTCATAACCTGGGAAACTAGACATATGAATCCAAATCATTGGTACCTGCAATCAATACCTTGTAAGAATACATTCCCATCATACTGCAGAACCCATATTGCTGCCCCGACTATTAGGATGGGCTGAGTCCCTTTTGAAAATTTGTTTTATAGTTCAATTTTTAGAGATGCACATTATTTGTAAAATATTACCAGAGGGGAAAAAACAGGAGATTTGAATTTAAATATAATACTCAAAACTGTAATGTGTTTGTTATTATTTTTCCTTAGATTTTCTTCAATGTTTTAAGGCTTCAGCTTTAGATTTATTTTAAAAAATGTTTATGCCGAGGTGAGCAAGTTGTCAATGAACATAACAAAAAAAGTGTTTTAAATTTTAGCTGGATACTCTTGAGATGTAAGTGGCAAATGAGCTAGAATGAAATGAATACAGAATCTGAATCACTTAAAATTTATCTCAAGACTCGAGCAACATTGTCAATGTTCTCTGGTACATTTGATTTCAAGTAATGTTTTATATTTCATTATTCTATCACACTAGAACAGTTACTCTACAATTAATAAGAACTGATTACTTTCTCTAATGAGTCATTGTTTACCATTGTGGACTATTAGTTTAGCTTAAGGTCTTGAGCCTAAAAGCACAATTTTTGCAAAACACTTAAGGCAATCATAAGTCCATAGAAGCCTTCTGTATAACCTATTTTACTGACAAACAATTACATTTTAGATTGAAGAGGTGAAATGATTAAGAATATTTGACTTAGTTGCCATGACAGCATGCATTTTTCATCAGGCAGAGTGTAATTACTACAATTTCAATGATGTAAAATCAAGAAAGATGATAACAAACAGCAGAACCATGGAGATATTGCCATTGCAACCAGGTTGCTATGGTAACAGTGATAATAATCTCAGTGATAGATGTTTTCTCTTGCTCTTTCCATTTTGTACGGTTATAACATTCAGAGCCAGTTTTTACCACAGCTTTTTATAGTTTATTAGACTGTCAAAATAGTTTATGAGATGTTGTTGCAAAGGAAATGACTGAGTTCCGCAGCCTAATAAAAATGCCAAATACTCTGTTTACATACTGCTCCAGCATTTAACAAACATTAAAAAATTGTATGAAAAATGATTTGATATTGTATCTATATTAATCAATTTGCAAGGCATAAGCTCTGTCACTGAAGGTCAAATGAATACCTTCCAAGCTTTACTTTTAGAGAGCCCTTTTAAAGTTTATTCTTGACACCATGCTGCCAACATCTTTTACCCGAGCTTTGCAAAGCATGCAGCCCGCATCCAATGCTTCATAAGACTATTAAGTAAACAGCTAGAAAAATGATGCTTATGATTTAAATGATATAGGAACATTTAATGAAATCACACCAAAGAGGTGGTCGTTGCAAATTCAAGAATACTTCATTTAGTGGAAGTTTGCTATAGGCACAAGAGGTATCACAAAATAGGCAATTTGTAAAAGAATATATGCTTTATGTGTATATATGTATATATACACATATATACATCCTATTATATGATTATGCTCTTTTTCTGTTTTTTTCAGCAGATTTTTGGTAAGGCATATACAAAGAGAATAAGTAGCATTTTAACAACATTATCTCTTATGCTACAGAGATATTCATAGGCATTGCTTTGTAGACAAAACATTGAGATTTACTTCTGAAGCAGAAATCCCATTTTCATAGTTTTAAAGGCTGACTTTCTAAATATGGAACAATAATTCTCTATAGAGCAACACAATTTAAACAGGAATTTTTAGAAATGTTTGCAAAAGAAATATCCAAATAAATTCATCATATTTTTTGCTTATATTTTCTCCTTAAGCTTAACAACAGCCACCATCCATCTTAAAAAAGAAAAGGATAGAAATAGTTCGAGATACAAACTGCATTTAGAATGTGTATATTGAATACAACAAAATATTCTTCTCCATTGAAGCTATCCAAGTATTTTTGCATAACTAGAAGAATTGCTAGTGCTGTAGCTTTTCCAGAACCCAGTTTGGCCAGCGGCCTTGTGCATTTGCTGAGCCAGCCTGGAGACCTTCAGGAGAGCACAAAGTCCAGCGAGATGAAGGAGGAGGGTTTCCAGAAATGTCTTAGTTGAGCAAGTGGTAATGGCATAGGGAGATTCAGAAAGAGCTTCAAAGGTTATACGGTTCTTTGACATGTTAATGTGGATCTAAGGACCCGTATGGGATAATATTGTCATAATATCAAGATACTAGTATTGAAAAATACCCATCTCTCTCATATTTCTCTCCAATACAGTTGTGCCAAGGAACAAATCTCCCTCATTATGTGGTCTTAACTCTACCCATGGAGGCAAATTATGGAGATATTCTAGTATCTTCATGAAAGTGAATAGATGTCCAATCTATAGAATTGATAACGGATTGATCCCAGAGGTTTTTTTAAAAAAATGTGTTGTATACAACTCTTATGAGTTGCTGTTTGTTTGATGTTGTCTGTATTGAAAATAACATATAATAATGATCAAACTCAAACTAATGTTTTTAATAAATCACTACTAAATGCTTTTGACAACTTAATATTTTGGTGTTTCTACTTTGTGGTAAACTAGAGGTTTT
>JAUBOD010000805.1:2293311-2319052 GCA_032353885.1 Nothura maculosa
GGAAAGGAAAGGAAAGGAAAGGAAAGGAAAGGAAAGGAAAGGAAAGGAAAGGAAAGGAAAGGAAAGGAAAGGAAGAAAAAACAGTTAAACACGTTATCAAGGAATTTGTTAGCTTCATTTGAAAGAATAAGAAAAGAAAGATAAATTGTCTGTCTGTGTAACACTGGAGATCTGGGAGTGAGCATAAAAATCCATGGAAATTACTTACAATGTATTGAAAGGAAGGAATAAAGACTAAACTATGGAGAATCTTTACAAGGATTTTAAACCAAACAGTCCAAACTTAACATAAATCTTCTATATTACAAGGCTATGTTAGAAGTCATGAAGGATAAGACCCAAGAAATTTGGTGTTCAAAAAAATGCAAAGAAGCCATAAAATACATACAGATTTTTTTTCTGTATTCCTTGTAATTAAATCCTGCCTCATGCACATCACTCATCTGCCCACTCTAATTAACTTTTTTCTAAGTAGAACCAATAGGCAACTGTGTCTGAGAAATATACTAGTAAGAATGAACATTGTAATTTAAAGCCATGTTGCAGTCATAAACAGAAATGACAGTTTTGAGCAAAGAATCTGGAAACTATAGGATCTACTTTGAAAGAATACATTTTTAATATGGTCATTCTTGTCAATTTGTGCCCTGCTATGTCACATATGTTTATGAGAACCACTCCATACTTGCAAAATCAACATACATATCTGATAAAAATAAAACAGAACATAAAAGTCATTTGGGCCAATAGAGAAAGTTTATATTCAAAAATCTAGCCTTTATCTGACAAAATGCCACCTGATCATCGTAGAGATGACATTTTTTTTAACTTTGCCCTTGTGAAAGGTGAATCTCACCTATTACAGCTGAAATCTTTGTAAGACAAGCTTTATATTGGCATGAATTTTGCATATGTCTCATGAAGATATGCGTCCCAAAATGGATCCCAAACCAGGAATCACACTCTGAGCTACATCATTTGAAGTTCTCAAGTTATGATACACTCTCTGTGGGTGGAGAACTACATAGTTCTAAAAATGGTGATTCCTTTCCTAGCTTTTGGGTCACTGAAAGAAAGAAGTTAGAATGTACTCATATAGTTTTATTTATTTCTCAGATTAAAAAAGCTAGAAAACTTGCCCTGAGCTGTACAGCATTGGTTTATGTATCAATCATATCATTCATGTTAGGTTCATATGCATATTTTTGTAGGGCTTAGTATTGTTAAAGTCATCTAAGATATGTTTTAATGGTATGTTTTAAGGTATGTTTTAAATCTGTTGTTTTAAATTTTACAGATAAGCTTACACAAATATGAGACTGATGCTTAAATTCACTTCATATATGAATTGGTTCACTCATATACCCCATATATTTCTTTTGAGTGTGGGATTAAAGTTGGATTGGGATAGATTTCTTTCTGATAAATCTGGGCACTTAGTATGGCCTGAACACATAATAAAGTTCACTGTTAAGGACAACGTGAAAAACTGCTTACTGTGTGAGATCTGAATCTCATTTCAGTTCTTCAAAGATACTCATCCTGTTTGTTGTCCTGACAACAATAAACAGATAATATTCCCAATATTTTCAAGAAACAGTAAAACATACCCAGTAGCATTGTGTGAAAATATTTATAGAAGAGAAATACATATAAGAAATACAAATTTTATCAAGACTTAAGTGAAAGTGGTTGAAGACCTAGCAAAGCACAGATACAGCCTTTGAATTTTTAATTCTGATTTTATAGAATATTTCTGTTACAGAACTGTAATCCCCTCTCTACATTTTTTTAAAAAAGCTTATGTGATAAAAATAAAACATTGACATGCCTACATTTTTTTCTATCTCTAATTTTTTATTAGGAAATGTTTATCTGAAAAAAATACACATTTTAATTTTTAATTATAAAATGTTATCATTGAGCTTTAGGGAATGATTTATAATTCTAACGCTCATTTTTTTCCATGGGTCAAATTCATCGGTTGGACTCTGTTTCCTGTGACCCACTTTTTAAAGTTATGAATGGAATAGTGAATGCATGAGAACTAGTGACTACAAGTTACCTACAGATGCTAAAATCAGGCACCCGAGATGCTCCAGTAGAAAGAAATTATATATTGCAGTATTCTAAATATACAGTTGTATGTCAATAGAGATTTTTTACTGGTAGAATATTTTTTCTGGTAGTCTGTATACCTGTAATAGCAAATTGCATTTATATTTTGGAAGCTATCTACAAATACTGTAGTTCTGCACTGTGGTGTTGTCAGGGCTCTGCTTATTGCTTTCCTGTCAAATAGTAAAGCCAGAAGTGCTCTTGCACAGAAAGGTATAGAAGCACAGGGCTCCTCTGTAGACAGGAGCTTGTGTGATCAGATAACTGCACATATACTTCTTTCAGGGCTGTCATTTATTGAGCTCATCATGTAAGGAAGCAATCCAGCAAGCAGGCAGTGTTAAAGACACAATAGACAGAATGGCTGATAGGATAGGTAATACAGCAGCAAAGCAAGAAGGAAAACCAGATCTATAAAACAAGAAAACTTAATAGAATGCAATATAATTGAATATTACATTAAATAATAAGCATATAAACTGACCTTTCAGAATGGGCTATAAGCTTCCTCTCAGTAGGTGTACACAATTATCTATTATTGTTGTTATTATTGCCATCTATCCTATTCTTAGGATGATAACATTTTATTAAATAGCAGTTCAATCTTTATTAGTAGGTATTTAATTGAGTAGCTTTATTACACACATTTTTATTAATTGACCTGTGTTAGGTAAGTATAAGGAAAAGCCAAATTTAACATATTGCCCTTTAGCTTTTGAATGTGAGGAACATAATGATGCAGTATTACAGCACTTAGCAATTTTCTTATTAAGTCTTATCGTGAACTTCACCCTAGCCTATAAATAAAACAGGATTTGCTCCCAATACATAAGAGAATTGAGTCAGAGAGTACTATCAAAAAGAATACAGATAAAAATTAAGAACAAGGAAAGAAAAAGGAAAAAAAAGAAAACAAATTAAAATAACATGATACACTGATTTATAAGACATGTTAATCATGTATTATTTATCCTAAGTGCTTTTTGACTTCTCATCTAATTTTGCTACAGCATCACAGATAGACTGTAGACACCTTTTCCTAAATGTTAATAATTAATAAGCAATATTTAGCTTGCAAATAGGAAGCTGATGCATAGTCTTTGGAAAAGCATGCATTGCAATCAGACTTCCCCCTGGGTGAAATCTGTTCGATCCACATAAAATCATTCTTCAAAGCACTGAAGAATTTGGGAAGATGAATCCAGTCAGTAGACTGTATCTGCAGTCCTTTCTTCCAGCCAATCTTCACATTTTCCTCCTGTTTTACCTCTTTCATACCTTTCAACACTTAAATACAGAAAGATTTTATATTGGTGTTTTGACTTATCTCTTTGCTCCCAAGACCCTGGACAGACACTGACACTGCAAAGGAGTGTGTGTGGCATATTTTTCTTGGGATAAATTTCCCTGCAAATGTATGTCAAAAAAGGATGCTGGTAGCACTCTCTGATATTCTGGGAACAGCACCAGAAATTTAAAATAAGGATTCAGGAGTATGAGGAGAACTTGGAGTCACTGAAGAGCTATGCAGATTTCCATCAACTGAGAGTGCAGCTGGGGGAGATTAGGGAATGCAGCACGAATACTGACATAGTGTAGACATAACCAGTACATTTTATACCTGTATACTTCATTACAAACTCACAGTTCCTTAACTCAACAACAAAGATGCAGCACATTATAACTTTTATGTTTCTCCTGGGACAATATTTTCATGCTTTTGATAAACTATATTTCATTACATTTCTTATTCCACTCAGAGGTGTCTTTATTTCCAGTCTTTTGCTATCATGCCCTGGGTATTCGAGTATAATTGCAGAAGTCTTTAAAATAATTCATCATGCTTACCTGGTGCTAAAGTTCTAAATGATTATATTACTAATTCTCTTCCTTGTGATATGAAAACAATTATATGGACAAAAATCACCCATATGAATAAAATTTGGTTTACTCTAAAACATTCCCACTTGGCTGTTGATCTAACATGGCTTATGCTACAGAATACAGTTTGTGGCATACCTCCCCAAAAATAATAATATAATAACAAGCTTTAATTCCTCACATGACAATGACCATTCCATGCTTTCTTTGCCTGAGTCGTTTAATTCTTTTGCCTTGTTGGCAAAAATATAAACAGGTCTTGTTTGTAAATCCCAGGAAATTACAAAATCTTGATTGTGAATCTTTTAGGTGTATGATTTTCCCTTTGGAACTAGTTCTATTCCTTTTGCTTTACATGTTTCTTGAGTTCGAATTGTTCATGTACTAGTGTTGACTAGCATACTGGCATAAAAATATTATTGAAAAATAAATACCATATCTTTAGAAAAAGAAGAGGATTAATTCTAAAGTGGTTTCTTCAATTGGGGAAGCCATTTAGATGTTTTACTAACACCACTGAATTTACTGTCAATTTGTTTTTGCTCACAGTTGCTCTTACTACATATTTGGTTAACATATTTGCTAATCATTTATATAAGTTCATTGTTACATTCATGTGCAAAAGTGGCCAAATTTCCCAACACCTGAGCTGCTATCATAGAGGATCAAAACCAGCTTAACTTACTTGCATAAGTGTCCCCATTCAAATAATTTTATCCAGAGCAGCTACAAGTGAACCATCAAATTTAACTGTGTTCTAGTCAAACATACTCTGGAAGACTACTTGAACCTTGACGTAGAATTTTCCAATCATTGAATTTGTCAAATTGTTTCAAAATGCATATGCCAACTTGACAAGGGATATAGAGTTGATTTTGACTAATACAAATTAGCATTAGAGCAGAAAATATCTCCTTCTCTGTGAGGACTCATAGCACCTGTCAGAGGATTTTAAAGTTTTCCTTTTCTTTCACATAAATCCTTAAATAGTTTGAGTTTAATAGAATAATTCATTTAGAAGGTTAAAACATACTAGTGAGATATAATATAGAATTCTAGGCCACATAAAAATTCTAGTGACTATTTGTCATCAAATAGTTAATAAAATGGCCACTTACTCATTTAAATTTCATGGAGCTTAGTAGGCGTGTAATTCACTGATCACATATTTTTACCTCTTTTGTACAACAAAGTACAATATTTGTTGTTTACAAGTTGATATATGCCAGCAATTACTACACATAATAATAACTGAAATACCATAATATGTATCATTTGATTATATAAATGTGATTAATTCTCATAAACTGATGGATAGAGAAAGGGAAAGCCAGTACTAGTCACTTTTACAATAGCAACAGTTTGAAACAATTTCTTCAAGAAATATTAACTTCAATTACAGTATTAAAAGAAGTTTCGTTAGCATTCTATTTGCAGTCTGCCATCGTATTTTTTTTATTAGTGTCATCACAGATTATTACATACTGGTTCTGTGTGATGAAAACCAGCCATCTTCATGCCATTTATCCTTTTCTGATATTTTACACAAAGCCTATGTTAAAATAACTTTGCCAACATTTTAAGTCATGCCCCTTTACATTAGGAAATGCCTTAGTTACAGTGGTCTGGACAGCTTCAGTTCAGCTTTCAGACTTACTAACAGCCTCTGTCAGTGTATCCTCTATTTCACTCTATGACTAACTACTTTTTGGGCTTTCCATAAGACACTTGCTCCCTTCTGTGCATAGGCTGGACAGTGCTCATTTAATAAGTATTTGGTATTTGTTTGCTTGTTTCTCATTCTTCATTGCATAGCCCTAGGCTACATATATACCTAACAAACCAAGCACTGAAGAAATAATTACCCTTTCCCTTAGGAGTATTACTACAGCAATCCTTCCTGCACCATTGAAATAGTTCACGAGTATTAATCCATTTATCTGCACAAAAGCCCTGTACAGAAGAGAGAGTTAATGCAAAAAGCAAGCTGCAAATGGAAATTTGAGGTGCACAAGATTTAAGTCAGTACTTTGACTTAAATTCTTGATTAATTTTCAAATGACAGATTTTTAATTGTGCATAACAAAACACAGAACTGTACACAGACACAACTTCTGTCAACTTCTTTCACAGATGTGATCTCAATATAGGTCTTGAAGTAAATATTTACATTACGGAATTCAGAATTTTGGCATCCGCCTGCAGCTCTGGAGAGTTGCAAAAGACTCTTCTGAAAGGTAGGTCCCAACATGGGACAGACCATTCGTCCTTGTTGGAGAAATAACAAAATCACAGAATCTTGGTTGGAAGGGACCTCTAGAGATCATCTAGTCCAACCTTCCTGCTCAAGCAGGCACACCCAGAACATGTGGCACAGGGGGGCATCCAGGCGGTTTGGAAGCCTTCCAGAGAAGGAGACTCCACAGCCTCCCTGGGCAGCCTGTTCCACTGCTCTGTCACCCTCGCTGGAAAGAAGAAGTTCCTCCTCACCTGCAGATGGAACTTCCTGTTCTTCAGCTTGCACCCATTACCTCTTGTCCAGTCACTGGTCACCACTGAAAAAAGCTTGGCCTCCTCTTCCTTACAATCTCGCTTCATGTATTTATACATGTTAATAAGATCCCCTCTCAGCCTTCAACTCTCCAAGCTGAACAGGCCCAACTCACAGTCTCTCCTCATATGAGAGATGTTCCAGTCCCTTAATCATCTTTGTAGCTCTGCGCTGGACCATCTCTAGAATCTCCTTGTCCCTCTTGTACTGGGGAGCCCAGAACTGCACACAGTACTCTAGGTGGGCCTCACCAGAGCTGAGTAGAGGGGCAGGATCACCTCCCTCGATCTGCTGGCAACACTCCTCCTGATGCAGGCAAGGATCCCATCAGCCGCCTTGGCCACCAGGGCACCCTGCTGCCTCATGGTTAACTTGGTGTCAACCAGGACTCCCAAGTCCCTCTCCCTGGAGCTGCTTTTCAGCAGAGCAACCCCTAATGCTTGGGGTTATTCCTCCCCAAGTGCAGGATGCTGCAGTTGTCCTTGTTGAATCTCATGAGGTTCCTGTCTGCCCAACTCTCCAGCCTGTCCAGGTCCCTCTGGATGGCAGCACAGCCCTCGGGAGTGTCGGCCACTCCACCCAGCTTGGTGTCATCCGCAAACTTGCTCAGGGTGCACTCCGTGCCCTTGTCCAAGTCATTGATGAACAAGTTGAACAGCAACGGGCCCAGCACTGACCCCTGGGGGACACCACTGGCCACAGGCCTCCAACTGGACTTGGCCCCATTTATCATCACCCTCTGAGCTCTGCCATCCATCCAGCCCTCGATCCACCGCACTGTGTACTCATCTAGTCCACTCTCCCGAAGCTTCTGTATGAGGATAGTATGAGAGACAATGTCAAAAGCCAGGTTAGACAACATCCACGGCTCTCCCCTCGTCCTGCTAGCCAGTCATCCATCATAGAAGGCTATGAGATTCGTCAGACATGACTTCCCGTTGGTGAATCCATGCTGACTGTTCCTCAACACTTTCTTCTTCATATGCCTGGAGATTCTCTCTAGGATGAACTGCTCCATCACCTTTCCAGGGACGGAGGTGAGGCTGACTGTCCTGTAATTGCCCAGCTCCTCCCTCTTGCCCTTTTTGAAGCCTGGAGTGATGTTGACTCTCTTCCAATCCTCAGGCAATCGCTAAACAAAGGAAAGTGAGATGACTGTAGCAAAGGGCCTGGCCTCCAAAGAGCAAGGATTGCTCATTTTCCTACGATAATGATCAACATATAGATTGCCACAAAAAAAAATGATCAGGCTAATGTCAATAGGGGCCAAAAAGAAAAAAGAAGCAAACTGGCAACCAGTGCCTAGGCACACATCTAAATCCTGTTAAAAAACAGTCAGAAAACATGAGATGTGTGAGAAACAGTCTGAGTGCTGTAGCTACTCAAGGTGGGGAGAAAAAATACATATGTGTGTGCAGGAGAGATTTCCAACAAGGAAGAGAAAGTATACAGTGTGACTTTTGGTGATCTAAAGATACTCAATTCATGGACATTTAAAAAGAGTGCCAGATAGTTATGTTAATTCCATTTAATTTGAGTAGCACTATATAGTGCAATAGATGGAGTGAGCAGACTAATTTATGTATTATGGTGTGCTCTGTTAAAAAGATCACACAGAGGATCAGGAAAGGAGAAAGCATCAATGGTTTAGCTACCATACTTCGTGATTTTTTTTTCTGCTAGAAAGCTGGAGAAGTTATTCCCACACTATTGCAAATGAGCATTCTTGATTCTATTTTTTTCTTTGTTGTAAAGTGGGGCAGATAATTGCAGAGAAAAAATAGAAGACTCCAAAGAGCAAGCTGTATCTTGCCCCATAATGATTTCTTAGCAGTGTCAGAGATTTCCTGAGAAACCATAAGGAAATGTTATAGGGAAACTGTAGTTTGCTTTGCCCTAAGAAGTTGCTGAAGGTTGTTAGACTTCCAACAAGGTTGGAAGAAATAAAGCATAAATTACAAGGAAAAAGCAGATAGGAAGTTGATTTGTTTTCAAGCATCTTGTTTAATCTGTTTTACCCAGCACTTCCAAGGCTTCCCCTTTTTAAGAGAGTTATCTTGCTCTAGCTTAGTAGTGATGGTTCTTTATACAAACCATTAGCTTAGAGGTTTGATGTTTTTAGTGTCTTTTGGCATTCTTGTGTCAAAAAACAGGACGAAAGGGAGGTGATTTCACTTGGTCAAAGCAGGCCTGAAGCTAGATCACACTGTGATAAGAAGTAATACCAGGTTAGGAAAGTCTCCTAAGTGAGTAGTGAGGCAGTGGGAATGTACCTTTCAAATAGGAAATCCATGAAAGAACAGAAATGTGCTTTCAGTGCTTGTGGTAATTCACACCCTGGATGTCTCATCAGGACAGGAGAGTGTGCTGGACATTTACTGTTGCATAACATATTCTAGAGGAGTATTCTAACAGAATTTGGCTCAGGGAAGAGGAAAGGTTTATTCTTTGTAAATTTTACTAGGTACACTATAGCTTCCCACACACCAAAGCAGCGACTTCTTACAGTCTTAGGGCAGAAGAAGGAGGAACAATAGAGAAAGCTACTAGGAACTGCACAAAATTAAGATGACTCCTTGGTACCCGCAGGATGGCGAACAGCTCAACACTCAGGAGAATGGGTTTTGTTCCATTAGGTATTTGATTACTTTAGATGAAATGCAGGACTGAGAAAATAAGAACTGCTAAAGAAATACCAAGTCATGATCCTGTCCAAGTCACGTAGGAGCTGATTGTCTTCTTAGTGACTGCTCATACTATTTAGAAGCTTGGAAGCACCAAACAACAACACAGAGTGGAAGCAACTTGATGTTTAAGAATGGATTTTGCAGAAGCAGAGATAATCATAAGACACCAACTCTGAAGACTTAGAACTGGTCAGAGCAACCAGTAACATTGCGGAAACTCAAAGTAAACTCTGAAAAGCATAAGAATTGAGAGAGTTGTGCTCAGCTAGGTGAGCTGAATGTTCTAGTGGATCTGAAAGGTCGTCCTTCACTACTCCAAGATTGAATGTACAATTTGACTGTACGCCCTTATAAGCCATTGCTCTGTAGGATAAAATACATTCCCCTAGTGATATCACTATTACAATCAAAGACTTAGATTTTCTTACCATCAGAGCAGATGTCAGAGCTAGGATCTTGGAGATAGGTTTCCCACTAGAAGAGAAATCAGAAATGCAGAGACTGGTATTTGCTTTCTTTAACTTGCTTTCTTTATGTTCAATGAAACAGTTGTTATCCATGTAGAATACCAGCACAAGAAAACATGACTGTAATTTTGGCACAATTCCTGGTCTCCAGGAAGCAACTTTCCCTCAAGAAGTAACTCTATTTAGAGAACTGATGGCAGAGAAAATATTCTGTATTATCTTCTCTCAGAAATGGTCTCAAAAAAAAAAAAAAAAAGCTACAATGTAGCTTTTCCTCAAAGCCCATATACTGTTGTCACACAAGAAAACTTGGTGACTATGCACAACTAGGCCATCAAGCTTGCAATACTAATGCATTTCTAGCAAAGACATGACTCTTACAGAGATGATATAATTACATAGATTGAATATACTTCCCCCCATTATCTACTATCTTCAATTTCAAGCTTTATTTCAAGGGTAGCAAACGTATTTAAGCTCAAAGACATTAACATTAATTTTGTTGAATTTCACAATTCTTGAGATGAATCAAAATATGTTTTTTGTTGTTCAAGTAATAGTTTCCTACCACAATGCAGTGGTGTGCTCCAGTGCTCCACTCTCTTATCAGCTAGCTTCTGTAACTGCTATATTATTTCTGTGCTCATAGTATTTTAATGCTCAGGTTTAGATAAGAAACATTTGCCTAGCTTTTGTGTTTCTTGTTCCATGTTAACATTGCTGGAATTACATAACCTGAAATCTTTATCTTGAAATCTCAGCAGCATTACTGTCAGTCTCAGTAGGGCAAATATTTGGTCCTTTTAACTATGCAATGAGGCTTCTCTGTTATGCTTAAAAAGTCATTGAACAAGTTATGAACAAAGAGCATCATACTGCCCAATTCTACAGCTACCAACATGACTACAATGGCTTTTGTTTTCCTATTTCCTTGCTTTGTTGAACATAAAAAATCAACACCCTTCTCAGTTCATAGATCTCTCTATTTCAGCTTCTCTGTTTTGTATTGCTTATTCTTTTCTCTGTTGCATGCACACGTTTGTTTAATTTACCCAATTTAGCAGTCATTGCATCTCCTTTTCCTTAAAGTCTCTCCCATGCTGTGAAGAATGACTGTCCAGGTCCATTTTATTTCTCTAAATATTGCTGCAATGTCTGCAGGAGTTTCTGTTTCCCTAAAGAGTACCAAGACAGATGCCATTTTTTCCATAATGCTCATGAATTCGCTTGAGAAGCCTTCACTGGGCTTCTGTGATTTATGTGACAGTCCTAAACAGTTGTTACTATCAATGATCTTTTGCTTTATAGTAGTCTCTAGCACATCTCTCTCCAATACTGCCAAATGTTAAGATTCAGGGAGAAAGGACTAAAAAAATTCAATATTTGTCAGAGTTGCTATTGGCCTGGAGCTACATGGGCCAGACTTATAAAAGTATTTTGGCAACTACCTCCAGTGCAATTCACAATAAAGTCTAGATTCTAGGCACTTGGATGCTGAAAAGACATTGAAAACAAAACTCATTTTTTTTCAGAAGCAAGATGAATGAATTATTTTTTGACAGAGGTTCATTCAGCAGAAAGCAATGCCCTGTTCATCCCTCTGCCAGCCAGAAAGCACTGCATGCTCTGTGTCAGGCTGTGTGGGTGAAGGGGCAGGGGAATGTCTCCTGAATTCTTCTGGAGGTAGAGGACTAGGACAATGGCAAAATCCAGATCAAATTTACCAGATGCACACATCCAGATTGTTGTCTGTCATTTGAGTAGCCTTCCATCAAATCTTGCTTAATGTGACCTTCTATCTAACACTGATGCTGATAGATCCAGATAACCACAGTTTTTTCTTTTAATTGTTAAACTTCAAATCAGACCTAAGAATTTTCAGAATCAGGAAATTTATCCATCGACAACGTGAATTAAAAGTACTTTAAAAATATTTGTTGCAGGGCATGGTGGTAGTTGAATTGTCACTTTGTCTTAGAGAAGTTTCTGGAACAGTTCCCAGTGGGTTATTTCCATTTCAGATGCGATCTCTTTTCTGTCATTTCAGTAGAATGTCAGAAGATGATTAAATATGCAAAGTGGCAGATAGTGATGGTTGAGGCTGAGTCTGCAAAAGAGATAAATATTTGCAGTAGTAATACATGTCCTTAGTCTTTTTCTAATAGTGTGGCTTTGGAATTTTAGCGCACTTTTCTGACACCTTTAAATTATCCAATTATTTTCTGTTCTCAGAAGAGAACAGAATCTATTTTCCTCAAGATTTTTTCTTAAAATATTCTCCTGCTTATTCCTTGATAAGCACTGCTACATGCAGCTTGGATTGTCAACTGAAACTTCAACTAAGTAAATATATTATTACCAAGATTAAGAAATAAATAGTAATATATGCTGATAGTGTACATTTTATGGTATTGTAAGGTATCTGAAAAAGGTTTTGTCTATATGAAATATTTATCCTACAAAATGAGATCAGTTTTTAGGGTTCTCAAAAAAACTAGCACACGCAAAATCATTGAACACTTTTACAAATTGTGTTCATATGCATATGGTGATTTATTTGCATGTATGAGTAGCTTATTACAAAGGTTTTAATGTTCCCTAACATTCCTGAATAAATTTTGAAAATTTTCGTCTTGTCACATATAGTAATGCAGACTAACCTGGTCAATAAACATAAAGTGACATATTTAGTTATTCAAAATGTTGTTTGTCAAATAAGATATCCATTGAGTTCCAAAAAATGTTTACTATATGCCCTGCTATGTAATTAAGCAGGTGATAAATTTCATTATAGATATTCTTGAAACAAATTGGTTTTTTTTCTAAAACCTAGTCATTTTTAACACTTTTAAATTAAAACCTTATTTCAGTGACTATATTTAAAGTGTGATTTGAATTCCCTGTAGTTCACTTCAGAGGTTTTTTATTTTTACTCCTGGCTAATAAACTAAGAGGCATACCACTCATACCACTAAAACCCCAAGCAAGCTGCCCTGTATCATACTTCACACTTCATCAAGATTCTTCCCTGTGTAGCAATACTATTCATAGGGTTTTATATTTGTTTGTTTTGTTTCTATGGTTATTTTTCCACTTACCTTGGGAAGTGTGATTGGTTTTTCTCAGCTTCCAATCTCCACTAGAACATTTTGAGTTGCTCAGAGAATCACTTAAAGCTCTTACTGGTCAAACAGAGCTGAGTGAACAGACACGTGATTTATCTACTTCTGCCTGAATGAGGTGAAAACAGTCTTTCAGACAGAGGGGGGAAAATATAAAAAAGGTTTCACCTCTTAAAATTTTTTTTTTTGAACGGCCTGGTGATTTTCTTTATGAATGGCATATACCTAGCACTGGAAGTGCTACAAATGTCCTTAAAAATATAAAATAGTCTCTTGTATCAATATCTAGAAAATATTTGCACAAAATATCCTGAATTTAACAAGTAATATTTTTCTCCTAACCTGTTCCATGTCCCAATTCAAACTACATTTTCTTAAAAATAAATCCCACCAAGCCAGATGGGTCCTGTTATACTGTAGACTCCATCAGATACACAGCCAATTGAGTTACAAAAGCAAGAACTCAAAATACCATTTGCCTGTGAGAAAGCAGCTGTCTTTTTCCTATCTTCACACAGAGACTGAATACTTGAATTACTCCTGACCACTCAGCACAGAATTTATTCTCAAAGATCATGACAATTACTCAGGTAACAAGGATCTATTAGATATGTTGAGGGCAAGAATCCTGCCTTCTAGACTAGGAATCAATGTATTTCACAGACTTGCTGGGATTTTTCTCTTTGTTGTATCACCAAATAGGAATGGCTATATCCATAGGTAAAGCATGGTCAAAGAGATGCTTCAATTCCCATCTCACAATCTTCAATTATATTTAATGATTAGCTCGCTCCCTTGACCTTGACAGCTTGTACTCCTCAAAAGGGTGTTTTGTGCCATGTCTCATGTCTGCATGATGTCCTTGATGCAACAAGAACAGTTCAGAAGAGGCTGCCCCATTTAGGGAAGAAAGACACAGGAGCATGTGAACAAACACAGGTGGTGCCGTGCCACCTTCTGCAGCATGAGGCAACAGTCCATTCTTGTCATGCCAAGAAACAGGTGTGAAGCCCTGCACATCAAAGGACTTTCTTGGTTTTGCCCAGAGTAACTTCTTTACTCAATGGATCCCTCCCGTCCATTCCTGAATTTAAATCTAATCCATATTAGAAAAATGAATTAAATTATTCTTGCCAAGCTGAGATGAAATATACTTTGAGACTGCCACCACATGGACATTGTAAAGATACAGAGAAATCAGCAAGCTCCTCAAGATACAAAGAGGACACACATAATCTCATTCAAATCATGCATGGGAAAGAGATGTCCTTCACTTCCACTCCCTATCAGTTTAGCAAGCCCATTGGCTATAAGTAGAATATATTCCAGGCTGCTCACATATATCCAGATCCTCAGCTTTCACCCATTAATTTAGGGTAAGAGTAAATCTAGCTGTAGCACACAGATCGGAAGAAATTGGAGGTAGAGGGAGTTAGATCCAACACCACAAACACAAGAGCTACAGGCATCTCTCTGTCTCCTTTAGTGGCCTTCTGTATATATATCCTGATCATGTAAACAACAGCTGCAGGATGTTAAGAGCCACTAAAAGCTCAGTCCTCTATTTCAGGTATTAAATTACTCAAGCCCATGGAGACCTATTTTTGCTCTGATTTTAGAGATGTTGACTAAGTAAATCTCATGTCGACAAGAATGAGACCAAATTGGAAGCTAATTTGTTGCTGCCTGATGTCAGAAACAATATAACTTGCCCATTGACTCCACAGAAAGAACTTTATTCATAAATAAAGCACTGTGATAAAAAGCCATCCTCCTCACGTAATTAAGAAATACAAAGGGCAAAGCTAGAATTTGAGTTTTAATAATGAAAGATAATAAATCCTATTTACAATCCTTATAACAAAAAGCTTACTATAACACAAAAGAGATGGAGAATTCTGTCTGAGAAGTATTCTGAAAGCATGCAGTCTCAGAGCTATAAATAATGAAATGTTTCTATATTGTAAGGGAAGAAAAAAATGACAAAGTATTTTGGAAATTAAAAAAAAACAGGCAAGCTTTCATCCTACACTGAAAATACATAATTAATAATACTATAAAACATGATTTAGTAGTACTTTATGGAAGCATATTTCAAATGCAAAAAATCCCACATTGGTGTCCTTAGAGGAAAGGACTTAATTTCTTAGGTTAAATTTTCTAAGCAAGTCGTCCAGTCTCCTCACTGCCGTTGTCCTTGGCCCAGCCCAGAAAAGCACTTACATTTCTACCTCTCCATGGATGTGGAAGTCACCCTTGTTGTGTAACTCAAAATAGGAGCTGCTGTTATATCAATGCTACTGACATTCATATTTTGAGAGTGACTTTAAAGTCTATGCCTAAAATTTCAAAGGACATTAGGACAGGTATCGGATCGGATATTAATTATAGAAAATTTCAGCTGCCCAAATATTGATTGAATCAATGTTTTATTAGGATGATATGCAGAGATAGTATTTTTGGATGTAGTAATTGACTACTTTCAAGAACAGCTAGTCCCACAAAAAGGTGCTCAGTTGCCAGTTACAAATCCCTTGTAGAATAACAACTTGGAGGAGCTATTAATTATCTTTTTAACTACAAACTGGAGTAGTTCCCATCCTAAGAAATTTGGTGAAGTCTGTATTAAAGGTTAGAGTCAGTGAGCATATCAGATATCATCAGGCAAGGATCAGTATGACTTCTTCGTGTACTTAACCTGATGGAAATTGAGGAGGGTATCAGTAAATACACAGGGACCTGGACATAAAGTATCTGGAGTTTCAAAAAGCATTTGACTATCCAAAGGTTACTATCCCAGTTAATTTAATAAACAAGGTGATAAGAAACATGGAAAATTAGACAGGATGCTAAAGGGAGGACTTATCAATTTCCAGGATGTCAAGTGTCATCCCCTAAGGATCAATGCTGGCACAATTTTTATATTTCATCACTTTCTCTAAGGCAACTTAATTTTAAGGAAAGAACACGTGAACATGACATCTCTTAAGTTTCCAGGTGATACTAAAGTGTTCTGCCTAGTCAGTTGTGCCAGTCAGTTCCCAAATGACCTCGTAATACTGAGTGAGAAAAACAGGACAGATGAGCTTCAATGCAGATAAAAAATAGAGACAAAATAATCTAAACCATACCTACTACAGTGCTGAATGAGGAATTGGAACTTTCAGCCCAGGATCTTAGTCAACTCTGACAGGTCTCTGAAATCATTAGCGTAATGTGCCAAGAGCCAAGAGAATGCTTAGCAACATGCAGAAGGGTCTTGGTAAGACCAGGCATCATTTTGCCACTATATAAAGCCTTGATGAGCTTGTGTCTTGAGTTCAATGTGCACTTCTGGTTCTTGCATTTGAAGGAGATGGAGTTTAAGGAGCTACGAAAGAAAGCAAACAAAATGACCAAAGGACAGAACATCTTCCCTTCTGAGGAGATGCCAGAGCTCTTCAGTTTCAAGATTAATGTGACTGAAGTTTATAGAGTCATTCAGCAGTAAGCTGAATGTGGACTTGTTGTGCACAGTCCCACATCATGAGAACCAAAGAACATAAGGAAACTAGCACAAGTTCTATTTAAAGCAGTTTATAAAAGCCGATTGATGCAGGAGGTGTAGAATTTACTACAACAGAAAGATTTGGAGTCAGACAGTGTCAGCAGCCTGCAAAAGGGCTTGAGAAAAGCAACAACCAGCAGCTTGAGGACATGCTGAAGTATGTATGAGAACAGGAAGGAGGGAACAATGCTTTACACACATATTGCATTCCAGTATGAAACAAAAATACAGTTGAGGCCTACATACATATGCACACATGTACCTGTAAACTAGAAAATGCTCCCAGCATCCCTGACCAGCAGGTAGCTTAAGTAACTTTCTCTTCAAGAGTTTTGCAGCAGAGACTTGACTCAAAATATCCTGTATGGAAAAACATGAAGGCATACTTTAACTGGTTACTCATCAATGTCTTTTAAGTGTGGTCCTACATTTTTTTTTCTACCTTGAGAAGTCATCATGAAAGAAATGCCTTTCCACAGGAATTTCAATACAAGTGACAAGAATTATAATTTTAAGTATAAATATTGTTGCAGGGAGCATGTTTCCATTTCTGTTGAGTAGTACATTTACTTCTCGTTCTTCATTCATTCATTAACTAATAGCATTCCCTACATACCAACATTGCATCAAGAGAACATTTTTAATAAACTTTCCATTCTTTCCCAATAAACAAATTTTAAAAGTTGCAATAAACCAAGAATCACAGCACTTTTGTGTTTATAATGTGAAGCTCAGAATTTCCATAGCTCTTTGATGGTGCCCAAAATAAAATCAAAATCTAATGCCCACAGGGGAGTCAAAGAACAAATGGTCTGTGACTCTGGCAAGTCTATTCGATGCACCTACTTTATGTATCAAATTCCTTTCAAGATACTCTCACACTACTCTTTTATGAAGCCATTCCTTTATCTGCCTTATTGCTAGCTTCATAAAAAATGGGAAAGTGCTTCTGCATATTGTGCTGTTTTCATGACTTTAGTTTCAGCCGAAAAGCAGCAGTTTCACTAGAGGTAAAATAAAGTAGAAAATAAAACATCACAGAGAGGACTCATGAGGTTGATGGTCACTTTGAGCTTCCAGTGATATTTATTTTCCCACTAGATGATACCTGCACAATTAGCAATGTTGACTTTTTCCAGTGGGAGACTTTGAAATGAAGGGCATGAGCATGAGAACTTTTTATATATTCAACTTCATCAAAAGTCTCCTTCTTGCACAGTGGTTATTGTTATTTTTTCCTAAAGCATTTCTATTCATACTTGGCATAATGACTTTCATACACTCTTTATGATGATTGATGATGGTAATAATAATTATTACTGTCTAGCAGAAACAGAAAGGATTGAGGACTCCAGTGCACTCAATGATGAGCAAATAAAGACTATAGTCCATGTTTTTGAGAATCAGATCTTGTAGAAGAGGTAGATGAAATAATAGATGCTACACTTGATCATTCACGCACATAGCCCTATTCAAGTATTAACCACCAGTGGTGTTATCTGATTATGGTGACTGCCTCCCTGATCTCTTCCCCCACTTGGACAATAACCAGTAATGACAGTCCTGATGGCTGCATTGTCCTGGAGACATTTAGATGGACTTGAGGGTAAAGAGGTGACAACAGAGATGACATGCAAAAAATGACTATAAGTCGAACACCTTATCCCATTAAAATGGAGCCCCCTGAGCTGCCTTGCAAGGCAGGGGCTGTACAGTAGGATCTTGTCTTGAGCAGGGTTGCCTGTCAAGGTTATCCTCAAGGTTAAGAGATCCCTTATGGCAACAGATCCCAGTTTGAATCTCACATTTTCCGATATGTTTAGAGAATGGATCTTCATCTTGAAAAGAAGGATTTCCTGTTTATTATGATGTTATACATGATATGTCAATCATGTTCTGTGCCAGAAGGCATGGCATCTAGGTAAGCCTGAGGCTTTCTGCAGGTTAACCCTCTTTGTTCACTTGGGATGAATTCATTCACATACTGCTATCAACAACCAAATGTGCTGTTTTATCAGAAGATGTCAATATATTTGATGGACGAAACTGGACCAATGTAATGACAAGAATTAAATTGTTTTGATTTAAATGCCAGATGTTTTTCCAGCTTGCTGTTTGCTTCACAATTATTGGCAATGAATATGGAATATAATTGGCAATATAACTGGCAATGTTCTAGAAAAACTCATAACTCATAGTTATACTATTTTTTCTTCTTAAAGAAAATGATTTTTTTTATGTAGCACTGTCCCCTAGAATCCAGAAACTTAAGAAAAATACTTTTCTGAAACTAATTTATTTTACATGTAGAGTAGTACGAAAGAACTGAGAAGTGCTTCCCTTCCTGGTGAACCTTCATATTATAGCCTTGAGCAAACAGGGATAGTTTTCTTTTCAACTTCTTTTTCTTCATTTTTGGCACAATGTCTTCACTTAACCAGACTGTATTAGACTTTCAGGCTTATAAATCTTGTATAGTTCTCCTAACTGCATACAAGCTTATTATACATATATTTCAGGGACTATTGCCACTGCACTCCAAAAAAACTCATAATCAGAGTCATTTTATGAGATCTTTTCTTCTATTTTATCTGATAAATGAAAGATTAAATATTTTTCACATTCCTGTCGAATGAACTTTTTACTTTGAACATAAAATCTTTGAGAAAGTTGAGGAACAATGAAGAGAAAATATGAACAGCTAACCAACACGAGGGAAATAATTGAAATGCTAAACATCTGGTTTTGTCAGAAAATAGATATGTTACAAGTAGAAACAACTTCAGATATCTTATGATAATTACTTTAAAAATCTGAGGAGAAAAAGTCAGTGGAGTCAACTTTTCTGGGAACTTCAAACACACTTTGACGAAAGTCTCTTTTCAGCCTTGATCTGAGCCAGAGGAAAATCTAGTAATTGAGCATAAGATTATAAATGAGCATTAAATTTAAAAATGTTTAAATGTATAAATTGTCTCTTGGTGATGAAACTTGTATGGTAATTTAAATAATTTTCCTTTTCCTTTAAGTATCTTCCTTGCACTCTAATCTATGATTAGTGCTGAATGTGCCCATCACACACACAATGGGTGTGCCCATGTACTCATTGTGTTTAGTAAAAATAATAAATGTAGAAAATGTTTTTCTAATTTTTTTTGAAAGTAGCAGATATAAAACCTTGTTTTGCTGATATATAAGATTTCAAAGTATGTAGCTAACTTGTAGACATAAAACTTTAATCTAAACCTAGAGTGAGTTCTCCATCTCACCAAGTACACACACCCTGGTAAGACGAACCATACATCAACAATATGTGGAAGCCAATGAAGGTAGTGCAAATGAATGAAAAGAAAAACAGAATAGAATAAGAGAGAGGGAAAAAGAAGAGGCAGAATGAAAGAAAAAAAAATGAGAAGAATCACCCAACAAGATCCTATCTCCCCCGCAAACAGAAGAGCACCTGAACAATGATTCATTTGACTTGGGAGTATCTTAGGGAAATTAGGTGCAGCCGCAAGAACAGACGCACACCACCCAGGGACACATAATCTGAAATGTTTTTACTTCACATGACAAGTATAGCAGATGGATTTACTTCTGCAGTGATTTTAGCAGTGATTTTAATTCTGCAACACACAATATATACTCACACAAATCAAATATTTGGTCCCATGTCAACACAGCATAGTCCCAGGGGAACAGGTCTCTCTCTCTCAGACCAACTAACATGGAGGCATAGTTTGGCTCCTACATGTGGTGATACCTCCTTATCCATAGTTTGTGTACGGGGTCAGAAATCCATATATGGTATTCCCCTCAGTGGAGTGGATGGATTACTTTTTAACTGTTCTTTGCTATCTAAATTGGATTTTTTTCATAAGTCACCACTTTCTAATCACATAGCCCAAATTCTTATATTTCCCCTATATGGAGGGAACAAGTAGCTGCTGTCCCTGTGTTATTTCTCATCCTGACCTCCTGCCACAGGACTGCTACCCAAAATGTGAACTCAACAATAGTTGAATATCAAACTTTGTCTACTGCTTCTTTCATTTTTCAATTCACATTGG
The DNA here is from genome assembly GCA_032353885.1 of Nothura maculosa. Lineage (NCBI taxonomy): Eukaryota > Metazoa > Chordata > Aves > Tinamiformes > Tinamidae > Nothura > Nothura maculosa. Next base: position 2,313,755 of record JAUBOD010000805.1, read on the forward strand.
ATTATTCCAGGCAGCTGGAGCTGGTCAGGTCAAGGTCTTATTTTTGAGGGAACTGATTTCAGGGTAGGCTACAACCCATAATGGAGTGATTCAGTGAGCAGATGTAGTAATCACTGAGGTTAGTACTAAACGATTGCTATGTTACTACATAAATAGAAATAAAATTGAAAAGGAGTCCTAATTTCATTGCTTCCAACCACATTTCCAGTTAATGCATGGTACCACTCCTCAACATGCCTAGGATACTAGATGACCTCTGAGGTCCCTTCCAACCTTAAGCATTCTATGATTCTATGATATGTCAGGAGCCAATGTGAGGGGAAGACAAAGACCCAAAGAGGGAAAAGAACACTATATAAAATATTCAAAATTTCATTTATGAAGTGAAAATCACTTTCATCAATACACAAGGTAAGGCGTAACTTTTTTATATACAAGTTCCAGAGAAACAAACATCAGGTTAAAAAATACTGTTAAAGAAACTTACTGCATCAGTTTCTTTATGCTTTGGGCAACTTTCTCTGGACTCTGCTGGGCTTGTATTTTGTAAACTGCAAAGAAGATGTCATGTAAACTGAGCACCAAGCAGCACTTAGAAAAAACAAACAAACAAACATCAAAGTATCCATTTTCCCAGCACTATCAGATATTTATATCATAGTTTAGTAAAGTATACATATCTATTAAATAGCATTCAAATATTATAATAGTCAGTATTACTTTAGAAATGACTGCAGGCAGGGCCCATCAGCGCTAATGTTGCATGGAGCCGGCATTAACCAGAAATAAGGTGAAAGTCAGTGTCTGCTCCCTGTGAGTCGGGAGTTAGGGCTTAAATGATCCTACACCAGCATAACATGAGAAAATATTTGATAATAAAAATGTGAATGATCCTCTCCTTCTAAGAACTATAGAATCTCTTTAAAGATCCCATCTTTATATATGGGAACTGAACGGGAATGGGAACTGAAGATCCCATCTCCTTGCAAATGCTTGTTTCTTTCCAGTTTATAAAACTTTTGAACTTGGATATCTCACAGCTGTTACAATCAGTCAAATTCATTATAATATCCTCTTTTGGGACATCATTCTGGACCCTGCAAATGCACCATAGTATTTGGAAACTGTAAGAAAATTGCTCAAGAAAGAGGAAATAAGAAAAAGACCTAACAAAAGTTATGGCATTAGAGACGTTTGCTTGAGGTAAGACAGAGTTACCACTTCCACAATGGCTGGCATGTACGGAGTCTACTTCTCTATGATTCCTTCAGCAACACAATCTGCCCTCCTAGCAAGCAGTAATGAGAGTAAATGAAGAGTGGAGCAGAATGAAGACACCATGGGCAAACTTTGCTGGATTCCTTCTGGAGGTAGTAAGCTGATGGTGCTGTGCAGTTGATGTAGTGTGGAGCAAAGTGAAGATACCACGGCCAAACTCTGTTGTACTCCTTGCAGAGGTGGCTACCTGGTTATACCATGCAGCTGATAACCCCATAGTACAAGATGTTTGGTGCTGGACCAACAATGGTGACAGATCAGTCCCTTTCATGAACTTTGCTCAAATTTTTCCTCATTCTAATCTCATTATAATACCAATACACATCCTCATCCCAAAAGCCACCCACCTCCAAGGAATGACCACTCCTCACTAAGCATGCTGTCTATATTTTGATTAGAGAGACTTTTTAAATCAACCAATAACAGAAGTTAGTATGACTAGAGTCACTTAAGTTGCACCTAGATGTAAAAGAAAACATATAAAAGGTGAAGTAAGAAGGAAAAGAAGGCAGAGAGAGGACTCCATTCTAACTTCTGAATCAATGACTGAACTCCTTTCCTCCCCTCAGGTCGGGACGCCCTCCTTGAGGTTGAGAGCCCTCCCTGTCCCAATTTTCCTGGGTAATTGCTGCCCATTTGTACAATAGACGCTAGCTAAGAATCCCACACTGTATTAGAGAATTTCCTTTATGGACATCCAAAATCTGCTTTCTGAATGTTGCATTTGAATAGATCACTCTCTTCATGAACTTGATTCACTGTTTTAAACACAACTGGACCTACAGTTAACAGACTGTTCATGAAATCCTCAGTATAAGAGTGATGTGGAGCTTCTGGAGAGAGTCCAGTGGAGAGCAACAAAGATGATTAAGGGACTGGCAGATCTATGTTACAAGGAAAGACTAAGCGAGCTGGGCCTATTTAGTCTGGAGAACAGAAGATTGAGAGGGGATTTGATTTATATATATATAGATAGATATCTGAAGAGTCAATGTAGGGAGGAAGAGGCCAAACTCTTCTCAGTGGTAGCTTGTGATAGGACAAGGGGCAATGGATATAAGTTGAAACACAAGAAATTACATCTGCATGTGAGGAAGAACTTCTGTGAGGTGTATTCACCTGTGAGGGTGAAAACATCTGTGAAACATCTGTGAGGGTGACAGAGCCCTGGAACAGGCTGTCCAGGAAGGTTGTAGAGTCTCCTTCTCTGGAGATCTTCTAAAGGCGCCTAGATGCCACCCTGTGCCACTTGCTCTAGGTGTCTCTGCTTGAGCAACCTTAACCATTCTGTGATTCTATGTTTCTGTGAATTCAGTACTGCCACAGTTGCACCTATAGTTACCACCGTATTGGGTATCCCTATTAAGAGGCAGGGATACAGCCACCCTCAATCCCTCTAACCTTTGAGGATCAGCTGGAATGCAAAGGGATTTATTTATAAATTTGCCCTCCCTTCAAGCTGCAACAGAAAAATGAGGAGCTCTTCACATATCTAAAATTTATTATATTTTATCAGGAGGAGGAGATGAGGAGATTCAAATTGTCTTCATGAGGAGATTTAAATTGTCTCTTATTGCCCATGCTGTTTCACACAATTTACTGGCAGGTAGAAAACCATTTTAAATCTTTGTAAGATAGTACAAATGATATTTTTTGTTGTTTTTGCAAATCTCCTGAAACCTAATATCATTACAATTCAAACTCTCTTCTAAATGACCACTGAAAAGTGCCCATCATTTATGTCTTTCCACAAGATTTCAACATCTCAATGTACTCTTATCCTTCAATGTAAAAGCAAAAAAAACAAAACAAAAACAAAAACAAAACAAAACAAAATAAAACAAAAAACCCTCCTAAGAATAAAATAAATAAAAAATAAAATACTGACTAGAAATCCTGGTGGTAGCCAAAGACATCTGCAGGTGATGCTAAGAAAAACTCCATCTATCACCAGTGATCATGAATCACTGTCAATAATAAGCAACAGGTCCTGTAATCTCCCGTAATTGGAGATGTACTGTAAGAAATACAGTAAAAATATTTGTTTAAATGTCTTTCTATTCTTTGAAAAAAAAAAGTTGTTCTTCATATGGGAAGGATAGAAAGTTTGCCAGACAGGTAGAAATTGAGTCTCAGTATAACTGACTAGTTGCTAACCCAGGTAAGTTTGGGAAAAGGTGTACCATTCCAAAATGCATAATTTCCTGCACCAGTCTTTAAAGGATGGAAGGACCTCCCACAAGCACCTTTAGAAAGTGATCTCTGTGTTCCCTTCTCCAGCCAGCCTTGACTTAGGTATAGAAAAGCTTTCCTGGAAAGTTAACAGCCAAATTGCAAAATAATGTAAAAACTTAACTACTGATGCAGATAGATAAGACTAGTCTTAACAGCTATGGAGGATGTTTTCACTGCATTTGTGTATGCTTCTGCATTGAGATGCACTTCAGTGCATCTGCAGTGAGATGGTACTTTTTAGAAGAGAGTCAAAGCATAGAACAGGTAGAGCTAAAACTTTCTTATGGCTTCTATGACTGAAATCTTACTTCTTTAGATACTATATGCTACTACTGCTTTCTATGCTTGCTGTGTTCATTTGTAGTGCCTCCATGCTGGGGTCTTACAAGAATTAGAGTATGCTTCTTTCACTGTCACCTGCCTCCCACTTACAGACTAAAGAAATTTTCATGCAGAAATTTTTATGACTAAATACTTTTGTTCAGTGTATCCTGTTTGTGCCCCAAATCTTCCGTTCTGTGCTTCCAAAGCCTAGCCTGATCAGTTCGTCCCTTTGTTTTCTGTCTCAGCCCTCATCACACCCATCTTTCCTGGAGGAAGCAGAAATAGTCAAAGAACCTAAGCACTTTGTCTGGGCATTCAGCTTTGCATTCCTCTTCTGTCCCATTCAGGCAAATTAAGTGCTGCACATGTACAAAACCTATTCAGAATGAGATTACAGCACAGCCTGATCTCTTTCTCTGTATTATCCCTTGATCTCAGCCCCTGCTTTGTCTCTAACTACGGAGCAGTGTAATTTTCCTGATGACATTTTGGTACCATTTTTCAACCGTTTTAAAATCTGTATGTTTGTTGCCTATATACAAAAAAAAGGGAATTTTGGCCTTCTGATGGAGGAAATGGCTAACAGGCAAACTTCATGTGGCTTTGTCAGGGCTTTCTTGTCAGAACTGTGCTGCTCAGATGAACAGCCCTCAGTAAATCTTGTACTCAGAAGATGGAGGATGAAGCACTTACAAACAGTGGATTTGGAGTATTTATAAATATGAAAAATACAGGATTTTTACTGTTTGGCTGTATGTTATTTTCAGAGGCTTAGCTCTATTGAAAAGAAGATAAATCTCTCTCTTGTTGTGCAAATTTTCATGCACAGTATTATTACAGGGTTTCTGAATATATCAGAAATCTGCAGAAGAGAATATTGGGTTGATTTAAACTATGTTAGCTAAACATGCAATACTGCAAAAAATGCAGTAAAATTTGTTATGGGGAATTTTGCAGCAAACTTTTCTCATGCACCATATAGTAAAATTATGTTAAATAGAAGTCTGTTAAAAATTGTATATGATCAAAAATTAAAGAAGTAAATAAGGTAATGTGTATGTTCTATTATGTAAAGTCAAGCAAAACTAAGCTTGATTTGTATCTCTTCTGGCTCATTACTTTGCCATATGCTTCCCAAAACTTGTAGAGATTCTGAGTATTACAAGTTATATGAAAAGAACTTGAATTCACCAGGGGCACTTACAAGAATGTTTGTCTGTGCATTGCTCTCTACAGTGAATCAGCTATTTCTCCCTCCTAAACCTTCCTGTAAATTGAGACTACTCCAAAATATTACCTTAGGTAAGAGAGAGCTCATCAACTCCAGTGAAATTGTCTTTTTTCCTACTAAAAAACAAGCAGAAAATATTTGAGGTAAATGTATACTATCTATCTGAAAATATTGCCTTTATTCATTATGAACAGAAATTTGATTTCTTCTGGACATGCACCAACATTTTT